>JAUPMG010021209.1:0-15141 GCA_031762675.1 Pachysandra terminalis | reverse complement strand
TATTCTTGTGTATTTACTTTTCATCTAATGTCATATCTTGGGGAATTCCATTATTTCATGCATGCAAAACCCTTCCCTATGATCTAACTAATAAAACCCAAAAACATGGTATGAAATCAATCACTTAGGTATTTTTTGTTAAGATTAAACCATTAAAATCAACTAAGAACCAAGTGTTATTAATTATTTGCTATGATTGAATGAATAACTTGACCTTATAATGATGCATGAATATCTAGGAGGTTCAGATGAACTACCATGAAAAATCCCAAGACCCAAAACCACTTCCATTGCACCGGCGGCCTAACCGGTGTACCGATTAGCCTGCCGAATGTAGACAACACCAATCTGGGCAGGGTAGGTCACTGCCTCGCCTGCCGGATACCCATCCGGGGTGCCGGTGGACCCTGCCGATTGCCCTGATCTAACCAGACCAGCTAGCCAGCCCAACCGGCGTGCCGGGACCCTGCCGGTTGAGCCAGGCTAGCTAATACCTTTGGGAAGACCCAACCGGCGTGCCGGAATCTTGCCGGCATCCTACCGGTGGACCTTGCCCTTTATAATACTGATGATATTTCTTCTACTTGATATTTTAACCAAATCTTGACCATGGTAAGTCATTCCCTCTCTACACTAAACCTTTTTACCTACTAACTTAACTACCCTTTCACTATCCTAAACCTTTCAACCTATAGATCTAAACATCCATGGATTATACTGAATTAACCTTACCTTCACCATTGATTATTGGACCAATTACTGAAATTACCTTTGACCTAGCCTATTTCAATAATTCCTATGAACTAATATCACCCACTTAATCCTCTCCTTGATATAAGTAACCTTAATAATCTAATGATGTCAATTGATTACTTGTTATCATGAGATTTGATCCTTAATTGTTTGTATGTATTATTTATGAGATTTTAGCTTTGCTTGAATAATATTAGAACCTGGTTATGTGAACATCTTAAAATCCATAAAACTTATTATAATTAAACTATATTATGTATAATTCTAGATCACATACCATGTGCTTTGGACCATCTAATTATGGATATATTATGTGATTAGTATTAACTTAGTATCATGAGATTGTACTCATGTCCATGCTCTTTGAATATATGTGATGTGTTATTATTGTGTTTTAACTTGCATTAATAAACGGACCTGAATCAATGAGTTGCATATGAAATCCAAGCCGAGAAGGCTATTATCTTTGACTTTACCAATTATTATGTATACTGCCTAAGACTTAAGGCAGGTTATACCATTTTTCAGTCCATTAAGAGACTATTATTCATTCGCCCAATGTGAGAGGTATGTAACTCAAAATACTTGTGGTAAGATGAAAGGATTTGGGATATACCTTATATGGGGTTTCCAAATGTGAATCATAAGAGCAAACCTTTTAATATTCGGATTATTCACTTTTCTACTGAGGCTAGTTCTAATTATGTGGCTCCTTGGATTTTTGCATTTCCTTACCAAAAGTAAGTGGGGGAATTGTACCCTCTTGATCAAAACCCCTTACAACTATGATGCGCACATAAAATATCTTACATTGAGAGTGGTCGTGTATGTAGGGGAATGGTTCGAGAAGACATTCTTGCTCAATGTAATTGATTGGTTGGTGTGGGGATTTGAGCCATTCGAATACCTGACTTCATGCATACTGCATTATCATGTGTTTGTTGACATTATTGAGGTTATCTTATGTATGATGCACAAGATATGATTATCATATAGACTTAGGCATATAGCATGATAATATAACCATGTGATATCCTTAGGATACGAACTTAGGTGAGATTTGGTGAGAGAACATATTGCTGTTTATTTCTCTTTATCATTATTCATTATTCAAATTTCATTATCATATTATATATTTCAGATCATCATTATTATATATTATATTTTGTAGTAGCATTGGGTGTTGAGTAAATACCTTGTTTTAAAGGTCTACTCACACGAGCTTTGGCTTACGGATATTATGTTGTTGTTTTTCAGGTTACTAAGGGAAGATAGATCACTAAAGAGAGCTTGGGAATGGGAATCTAAAGATAGAATTCTAGAAGATTATTGTTATAGATTAGTTAGTTTAATTTCCAAAAATTGTAAAGTTAAGAACATTGTTATTAATAATATTATATTTTATTAGAACTGTGTATTATACTTCAGCTTATGTTCTTATATTGCTTGCTACTCCCATAGGAGTATGGGGTGAGAGTCGCAATCCGACCGGTTATGGATCCACAGATCTAAACTAGTTTGGGTCGTGACAGTATGATAACTTACCTCACGAGTCTATTTTTAATTGGAAAGAAATGAAAATAGCATTCTTACACAAGTTTGTTATGATCGAGGACCTTGTAACTCTCATAGATTTGGGAAAAGAAATTCAAAAATCCGATGAAGGATTAAAGGCGTATGTCAAGCGATTCCGTGATCTCGCTACTTACTGCAAAGAAAATGCAACTGTAGAAAGACTTGTGCAAATGTGCATTGATGGAATGTTGAAAGCCTTCGTCTTGTGCTAAAGAATCTAGAGCTAGATTCCTTTACTGTCTTGAATCAATCGGCAAAACAAACTAGTCGCCCAATGAGCCTCAAAGGCAATGTTTGTAGAAAAGGAAAATCAACTTCTCAAATGATGATGGTAGAAAAGAAGAAGCATCCCAAGGAAGAAACCGACAAAGCCGGGAGCCAAAAGAGGACTTATCGACCTGCTCCTCATTTCCTTGAAGTATCAAAGAAGCATTAATTATCTTGAAGCAAGGGGTCAACGATATAGTAGTAACTCTTCCAGAACTAAGATTTCATCCAATAGAAGAGGATAAAAATATCATTGTTATGTAGGTCATAAGACAGAGGATTACTCTTCTCTAAGAATATTATTCCCAAGAAAGATAAGGCAAAAGGAGCTTGAGCTGCAAAACCCTACATCAGTGCCTGAAGATCCTTTGCTTGATCATGGAAAAGGGTTGTGAATGCCATTACTCGTCGAGATGCTATGGGTTCTTTAATGGGATGGGATGATGTCAAACCACCCGATGTGATGGAATTGGATAATGAAGATAAAGAATGCTTGCATCAGTGTTTGGGTACAAACGCCAAAGTAGAGAGATTCTAAGATGATATGGGTTTTAGCATTCTCGCAAGAAGGGAGATGATCGACGCTCTCGTATCTATTACCACTAAACTCGGAGAACAATACTTCACTATAGGCACTGGACCCAAGATGTTTTGTCAAGAATTAGCGGGAACAGTCACATTCTCTGATGTGACGTGTCGGCTGATTTTCCCAGTCATAATAGACCTTTGTATGTTCCTGCTACAATCAATAATATAGAGATAAAGTAAGCATTGATTGATCCTAGGTCATCGATTAATGTTTTACCCTTCAAAACACTACAAGCAGTCATTATTCCTTCCAAGAAGATAGTGAGGCAGCCAATGGAAGTAATATCCGTCAACAATGAGATTTTTAAGACGATGGGACACATTATCATCGAATTCGCAGTGGGGGCCATATGATCCCCAACCAAGTTTCATGTTGTCGATGTAGATGTCTCATACTATGTGCTGCTAGGACGACCATGGCTTCATCGTTACAAGGCTGTTCCATCGACATACCACCAATGCCTGAAGGCAAGATGGCATGGAGTATGCTTTTGTCGTATTATTTCGGAAATATCAAGGATTCATGGTTCATAGTCAAGGAATCGACATTGACCAACCCAAAGCGGAAGCTATACACCAATTGGTTCCTCCCAAAATCTAGAAAGAATTAAATAGTTTTCTGGGGAAAGTCTCTTATTTGAGAAGATTCATCCCAGATTTGACGAGCAAGATCCATCCAATGATACCATTACTAAATAAGAAAGAACATTTTATACGGACGAAGGAATGTGACAAATAGTTTGAATGATTAAAGCTAGACACCACTAATTCCTTCACCATATCGGCACCAATGGAAGGAAGACAAATAAAATTATAATTAGCAGCATCAGAACATGTTGTTGGCGGCATGCTCGCCCAAGAAAATGATTCAGGTGTAGAAATGCCAATATATTTCACCAGCCAAACATTAGTGGAAGGATCAGAGAGTTAAACTTGATCGATGAAAGGAGTAATGCAGAAGAAAGGTCACCGCATATCGAGGTTGTCTTTCCATAGCATATAATAAGATGGTTCGTAGCCATGACTTCAAGGAAGGAGATAAGGTATTAAGAGCGACTATTCATGTGCGCGCGCCAACTTATTGACTCCTAAGTTCAGTCCTAAATGGGAAGGGCCTTATTTCAAACAGGAAGCTACTACTAGAAAATATTATCTCCTGGATCAGATGGATGGGACGCCTTTGAATGATCCGATCAACGCCAAATGGGTTAAATTCTACCATGAAGATCATCCCAATGAAGAATGAATCTTGTAACATTTTCTTCATCTTTCATTTTAATAGATAAGAGTTATATGTTGATTACGTTTGTTTTCAGGAGTAAACAATTACTGATGCAAAATGTAAAAAGAGTCATTTTTCATTACAAATAGAAAATTTTTCTTACTAAGGAAAAACATGAAACACTTCCTACAAAAAAAAAAAAGCACTGACAAACAGATACTATTGTTGCCTCGCAGCACTTCTACAACAAGTTAAAGAAAGATGTCGGCGCCGATCTGGCTGAGAACGATAGTTTAACTTGCATCTTTTCATTCATCACTTTTTTCATCTTCTTTTGTAGGGTCCATAGGCATCTTGCCAACGTATGTTATCATTTGAGTCTTGAAGGCCTTCAAACCTTGGCGACGATCATAGGAGAACCCATAACATTTTGCGACATCTTCCCTGACTCTTATCAAATTATATGGGATGTCTTCCCTAATAATGCACGAGCCTCATAGCACAACTGAGCATTCTGAATATTATTAGGCATTCTTCCCTTTGCTCTTTTAATGCATGCTCTAAGGTTGACGTTGCTTGATAAGACGGGTTTGTTCTAATGACTACGGTAATGTTAACACAATTTACTTGCTCCCACTTAACCTTCTCCATTTCTTCGTACTACTCACATGCTCGATAAAAAAATGTGCCTTCAAGAAACATATAGTGAAAATGCACACCTAGAGAAAGGCGACGGAGACGGCAAAAAAGGTCCGCATAATATGAATGTGTTCTTTCGAGAGATAGCGATGCTTTCTCTTCTGTAGTTACCCGGATCCAGAAAATTAAATATAATGATTAATATGGATTAATTAAATGAATTAAATAATAAAAATAATTAAAAAGAGGTTTATAAGAATTATTTGGTAATTTTCTTGTAATTAATGGTGCTGATACGTAGGTTAATTAGAGCTTTGGGCTAATTATTAACCAAACAACTGTGTTGGGGTTGAGGTGTTATTAGATGGCTTTCTAGGGCAACTATCTGTAATTTATAAAAATTGAATTCAAATTACAAACGAATTGGGTTACATGGGTGTCGTGGGTTGGGAAAGTGAGAAGGAATTAAAGTTCCTTATTCCTCTTACTCATTTTCCTTATTAGTAGAGATCAGATGTGGAGGATTTTTATATAAGATAATAAGAATAGAATAGGTTAGAGATAACTCTAGCCGTCATCTTGCCTTGGGGAAGAAGAACAGGGAAAGAAGAAGAAGAACTAGAAGGAGGAAACCGTAGTAATCACATATTGGAATAACATTGTAATTTGCATTTTCTGTATGGTTTTTATGGAATTTTGTGGTTGATATCGAATTTGTTGTATGAATTTGTATCTTGAATATCTTATGTATGAAAGCATGACTTTTTCAATTATATTCAATAATTTATGATATTGTGTTGTATTCTATTCCTCTGTTATTTTAACGGTATTTATTCATGATTTAATTGTCTATTTATTTGATTTATGGTTTGGATTTACACCGTAGTTGTGTGATGTTAAATGTATGTTTTATTTCTTTGATTGGGTTAAATGATGATTTAACGTGTTTCAATTCATTTAACAATGATTTTTAATACTTTGTATTTGTTCCACATGATTTCGGGTTGAATTGAATTGAAGGTTTTCAAGTTTGGGGCATTCGGGACAAATCTGGGATTCTGTTCACGTTACCCATTGGCAGGCATCGGTACACCGGCCACCCTACCGATAGGGACTAAATTGCACAATAGTGGTCCGTAGGCAGGCACAGATACACCGACCAACCTTCCCACAGGGACCTATTCTATTTTGGATGATTATGTTATTTTTTGTTGGGAATCATCATTAGAATCCTAAATTAATGATTTCATGCATGCTAGGTTGATGTGTTATGTTACTTATGATTGTTATATAGTTATTATATGTGGAAAGGATACTCATGATGGCATTCGGCGGATTATTTGTGTGTATGGGCGCACTAGTGGTTTCCGAAGGGTGTTGTCACTAGAAATCCTAGGGATACATGGAACGAGGATGAATTGGTTAAGGGATATGAGCCCTGTCACACCCTAAATCCAATGGCACGAATCCCTATGCAAGATGCAAGGATCATGAAGCGAGACCTTCAGGTTCCCATCCAAGGAAAGCGGATCATAATAAAAAAATACAACCTTACACGAGTATTTAATCTCATGAAAAAAAATATCAGAATGCGGAAGTAATAAACTATATTCAAATCCAAACTATGGCTTCATAAGAGCCTACAAAGTCTAGTAATCAGCTAATACTAATCTATCCCTATAACATGAATTCTAATATATATATTCAAAGTAGTAAACAATAGCAACAGCATCAGTCCACGCAATCCATCTATCCACCGTAACCCCCAACATAATAGGTTGCGTGAGCATCCAAGGCCCAGTAAGAAACAACCCGACAACCATCCTCGAGGAACAACATTAGTCCGTGCAACACACAACATAAATAGCAATCATCATGGTATCATACATTCACATGCTATCACATCATAACATATTATTGTCATGGAATAACATGGAATGCATACAACATATACAGCACACTATCATATTAATCGTAGCATCATAATCGTATATTATCACAGCCACAATATCATATCAATGCATATCATTATAACCATTTACTATCACAGCTATTATACCCTATCAATTAATAACTATAGTATTATCTTAATCAAATATTCAATATCAGCAAATAGCAATCACTATTAACTACACAATGTCAACATGTTATACACTCTATCGTACTAACCAGTCCATACCATCTACTTTATCATATTAGCAAGTTATTATAATCATACAATATTAATCATATTAACAAGTCAATACCAGCAATATCAACTAGTCAATAGTAATACAATGCTAATAATCCAACAGGCATAACTCCACAATATCCATAAGTCAATGATCACACCATTAACAAGTTAATATAGCATCAACAAGTCAATCATAAATCAATAACCATAAACTCCACAACATCAACAACAATTACAAATAATATACTTCCCGATGATCAGCCGGTTCCACCTACAAGTTTCACCAACATCCAGTCCATAGCAACTTTAATCAACATGTCAACATAATTCAGCATCCCACGTGTACAGTGTGATTTTGTAGGACTTTCAACCTACCCGGGCTCAATTCTTGTAACTATTTACAAGAATTTTGGGATTAACACCCATGGAGGTCTTCAAAGAGGATGTTTACCCACTAGCATTTAGGGATTTTAACCCAAGGAGGCCCTCTAAGAGGACGTTTGCCGACAATAATGAATCCAACAAAAAGTCGAATCTCCAATGATAACACCCTTCAAAAGCTATCCGTGCACCAATTGACATGAATAATCCTTAAGAAGCCGTCACAGGAATCCTTTCCAACCAGCATGCACAATCAATCACAACAATCCATGCACTATATTTTATACAAGTTCAACCAATTCAATCATATTACAAACAGTAGGATCTCCGGTGATAACATCCTTCAAAAGCTATCTGTGTGCCTAGACATACGAATAATCCTTAGGATACCATCATAGGAATCCTTTCCCAAGGCATACACGCATAACCAATCACATTCTTATTATTCATGCACAATCCATTACAATCAATCCATCACAATCATATTATTCATGTACAATCCATTACAATCATATCACATATGCACAATCATATCATACAAGTTCAATCACATCCTACTAGTAGGATCTCCGGTGATAATACTCTTTGGAAGCTATTCATGTGCCTAAACACGCGAATAATCCTTAGGATACCATCACAGGAATCCTTTCCCACAAACATTAGGATCTCTGATGATAACACCCTTCGGAAGCTATCCATGTGCCTAGACACACAAATAATCCTTAGGATACCATACAGAA
Organism: Pachysandra terminalis; assembly: GCA_031762675.1. Taxonomy (NCBI): domain Eukaryota; kingdom Viridiplantae; phylum Streptophyta; class Magnoliopsida; order Buxales; family Buxaceae; genus Pachysandra; species Pachysandra terminalis. The sequence goes on along the minus strand of JAUPMG010021209.1, from coordinate 6,803 downwards.
ATCCCTTCCCAAAGCAAACATGCATAAACAATCCTAATTCTATTACACATGCACAATCCATCACAATCACATTACAATAATAGCAGTTATGCACAATCAATCACAATTATATCATCCATGCTTATTCAATCATAATCATACAATACATATCACAATGCTAACAACTCAATTCATATCATTCAATGGTCTATACATGAGTCACAAACATCATATTAGTCGTGGGGTCACAACCCCAAGTCCAATGGTCAATTCCCTAAGTCATTAGGTTCAAACCCCAAAGCTCTGTCCACAGATAACAGTAACTAGGGTTCATCGGTACATATACTGGTGTACCGGTCGGTGCCCATGGCCCCATTTCATCTTTAAAACAGTTCCTATCGGTAACCTTACCGGTGTACCGGTGGGCACCGATGAGTACTCTGTGATTGATGCTCCCAGTTGACAGCTCCATGAATATCTTATCCAGTGTACACGTACATAATAGATCATAAACTAATGAAAACACAATACAAGAAACATCAAAATACTCATGTCAAAGTGTCCACAAAGTTTGGACACCATCAGAGCTTGGTAGGTAGCTCGGTGGGACCGAAGTACTTACCGAAGGTCATATTTCCATCTTTGGCACCTCTTAGGTGTTTAAATCATAACTAATTCTACAATTATTAGATTGACCTCAAACTTAAACCATTGTGTTCCTAACTGATAGACGAATCCAAGAAAAATATAAAATAAATATGTTACGCAATAGGCTCCCAGGTTGGTGCACCAGAGGATGCCGAAGCCCCATTTTAGCCTATAATTAGTCGCTGGTAGGTACCCTTGCCTGTGTGCCGGTGGGTGCCGACCAGCCATGTTTCTGGGTATTGTATGGGTTAGTAAAACCCTATTTTTGGTGTCGAATTCAATTCGCATTGATTATAGAGATCAATGTTCATCAAGATAGCCATAACACATTAAACAAATCATATCGAAACCATTCATTAACATTAACATTAAAATCAAGTCTAACGTGGATCAATTCACATATACACATCTAGATTTAAAATTCAATCATATTGACATACTAGATCTATCTAGCATGATTCTAATAACTACTTTAACATGGAAGTCATACTACAATGAAATCAAACTCTTGAAAATCATAGAAAGCATGCAAATAATGAAATCAAACATAAACGACCACGAAATCCCAAGAGAACTATACATGAACTGCAACTTACATCCTACGCTTGATCCGATGCTATATTCTATGTGTTCTTCCCCAATTGCCTCTTGTTCTTCCTCCACTTTCTATATTAGCCATAACCCTTCTTCTTCCTTCTAATCTCAGATCTATTTCTCTCTTTCTTTTCTTTCCAAAGCCCTAATCTCCCCACCCAATATTGTAGTACACCATTTCCCCAAATTTCTTCCTTAATTGCCTTTTATCAAATCTCCTTTCTAATCCATACGTACCAGCCATTCTCCCTAATCCTAATCCAATTAGAAACAATCATTCTAGATCCTTTAATCTCACTAACCAATTAGAAACCTTCTAATCATATCCTAACTAATCTCAATTCTTAACTAATCCCAATCCAATTCTAATTACGAACTTATCTCCAATTCCCTTCTAGAACAATTATTAATATATACTAAGTTACTAAAGTATCCCTATCTTCTAATTAGGTCCAATTCGACTGCTTCACTTAAGCCCATTAGTTTCCAGCCCATTACACTATTAATCACTTAGTTAAAGCCCAATCTACTTAAGTTAATTAAGTCACTAAACTAGCCCAACAAGCTAAGAAATGCTCCATACGACCAAGACATGTCCAGCCTAATCAAACGTTGATAATTTGTAAGAACCTGAATAATCCCTTAAAAAATTTAACTTGAGATCTTAGGGTAAAATAGTAATTTGATGAATTGGTGATTTAATTTCATTTAATAATTAAGGTTAGAACACTTAAAATCCTTAATCATAGAAGATGTACTAGAAGTTCCTTAAGTCACTAAAACTGATCAGGTCGGCCAGATAAACTTAGGAAGCAGAATGGGTCAAATAACATAACTTAGCAGTTAAATAGGAAATTAAATGATGTAACGGCTCAAACCTTTCGATTCATGCAAATTTACATTTTATACCTTATGATAATTCTTCCCTTTGTTTGGATCGCCGATCAGGTAAATCTGACCACACGATCGTATGTGTTGTGCTTTTTAGGCCTTAGTGCTACACACTGTAGCATGGACCATTTTAATCTTTGGATGTCTGGTGTGGTTCCCTTGGATCAAACTTGTTGTGTGGCCAGGACTACATCATGTTTTGTTTGAGCTTGTGTGACTAGGATTGAAGGAAAGAGGGAGTTAGTAGTGGGGAATACCAACTCCCACCCACTATTCTATCCTAGGGTCAAGATGAGAGATGTTAGATTGGAGGGCTAGGATTGGTTTGTGTTAAGACATGAGACATCGGTCTCCTTGTTTTTCTCAAACTTGAGAGAATCTCATGTTTCTCTCTTGGTTGGGAGGTTTTGTGCTTAGAGGCTTGAAGGAGGATAAAGGGCATGCACGCTTAGGGTTTTCATCGGTGGACTGCTTGATGCGCCGAGCAAGTCGTCGAGTCTCAGGTTAACCCTGACCTTTTATTTTCGTTGCCGAATATCGATTCGGTGCACTGAGATGGCTTCAGTGCGCCAAAGAGGGTGCCGAATAGGTCATCGAGAATAAAGTCCCTAGAATTGTTGCCGAGTGACAGTTCGGTCCGTCGAGGACCTCGTCGAACCTGATTGTTTAGCCTTGAATTTTGATGCCATATATTTGATACACATTCACATTGTTTACAATTCAGATTGATGATATACAGACACAAACTTAGTTGATATGCATTTCTTCCTTGTGGCTTAGATCTAGGTATTGTTAAATCTCTATATATGATGATGTATGGAACTAACTCTTCAGTTAGATATAATGCACCTTGTAAATAACCTAGATTTGAATTAATTATGTCAAATAGATTGTTACTGAGTTCAATTATGATTGTTTTTATACTTGATTCTACATGGAACCATTTCCATGTGTTTATGAAATATGAATGATAGGTTTCGGGTGATCAATATACTTATAGTGATGATACATCTGATGCATCAAATGTGATTGCATAGTTAACTTTATTGGTTGCTTCTCAATGGATCCATTTCGGGTTGCACAAACTATGACTTTATTACATAAGAGATTGATGACTTACACACTTATGGGTTGTTATTACACCTTGTACACTATGAATTGAATGTTTAGCTAGTGTGCACCTCTACAGATGCACTACATTGAATGAAGACCATAGCTTGATCAAAGAGAAATACCCTGTTTTTCAAGACCACACGGTTGAGTCTCGTGACTTAAATAAGAGTGATGTGATGTGAATTCCACATCTAGTGAGGAGACTGGCAAGGACGAATTGAGGGATTAGCTACCCAACAGACTCACTCTTTGCCCAAGGGCATTTAACCAAAGATCAACACGTTGGTGCAGCTTGGAAGATGATATTACTCAAGGATCAGCACATTGGTGCAACTTGGATGGAATATCAGAGAGAGAGACCTCTGCAGTATGTCGAGTGTCGTGATTTCCTAGGGGTGTCCACACGTTAGTGTAAACCTCGTATTTTTTTACCATTGATCAAAAATAAGTTGGGGGACTGTGCCTCCTTGGTTGAAAACCTATAAAACTATGTTGTACACATAGAATAGTCCTATTCCACAGCCGTAAATACAGGGGGTGAATTCACGTTGGTGGGACATCCTGGATAAAGGCTGCATCAAGAGGAAACATGCCATCTTTACATACTGAAAGACTGCATTGCATACTAGATTGCTTGATTAGCTCACCTTGGTGATTATTGTGAATATGTGCACAACATGCATAATAAATACTCCACCTCATGCATTTCATTCCATTATGATCTCTTTATTGTGTGGACTGGGTATATTTTGAAATGATTGGACTCTAGGATAATCTTGTATATTCATGAAGTTATTTACTTACTAGTTGTGTAGCTTATGCTTTTTAGCAAATAACTTTTAGGGTCTTTTGTCTTGAAGGCAGCAGAGGAGATTGAAGTCAAGGAGGATCTTTCATTTTGTTGAGCTTGGTCACGATGAGAGTGAACCTGGTTTAGGTACCGCACTCTAATAGAACTTTAGTTTTAGTCTAGAATTAGACTTTTCCTCTATTAGATCTTATCAGTTTTAGATTTTGTAGTTTAGTTACTTATATTACTAGAACTAATATTATCTTCCACTTATGTTTTGATCATTGTAATCCACTCCCACAGAGATATGGGGTGAGAGTTACGAATGAATCCGAAGTCTCAGAAATTGGGATTTTCTAGTTGGTTCGTGACATAATTACACTACACTCCCCCAAGTTATCTTCTAATTACAAATTGATCCTCAACACAAACAACTATATTACTAGTTAGTCCTCAATGTTCTATTTAGGAAGCTACATTATTAAATTCAAAAACATTACTCATTCATTAATTGTGATATTATGTTTTTTCAGATCCGGGTCACTACAAGGCTTGTGTAACGAAGCTTGATATTAGATGTGTATGTGGAATGAGGATGGATTGGATTAGCGTGGGAAATTGAGCCCTGTGAGACCAACTTTTTTTGAAGAATGTGTGTTGATGTATTATTATTATCATTACTTTTGTTTTTAAAGGACGATTCCTATGCCAACTCCTTGGGAATAAATCCCTAAATTGTAAGGGATGCTCCTAATGTGGGCTCCTTGTCAATGGTGTTGTTTAGTATTCAAATATTGTAAGTTCCCACAGGATCAGTCCTTCTTTGAGCAAGATGTCTTCTTGAACCATCCCCTGCATACAAGGCCACTTTCAAAGATAAGATATTCTATGTGTGCAACATAGTTTCTAGGGGCTTCAACCTAGAGGGAACAATTCCCCAACCTATTTTTGATAAAGGGAAAATATCTAAGGTATCACAAACCTAAAATATCCTAAGGGAGTCATACTTATTTAATAACTAACAAAGGGATTATGATTCAGCTATTGGGCATCACCTTCATGAAGTTTCCCTCACCTATCATCTTACCACAAGTCTTTTGAGGTATACCAACGATGGCTCTCTCTCACCTTGGATGAAAACAAGCATAGTCCAATCATAGGACAACAATGGTCCAATAAGTCAAATAGTCTTTTTAGTTGGTCTAAACCCATGGGTATCACGTAGGGCATCAGATAAAGCCATCTCATCAGGGTAGTCCATATGCAACTCATAAATTTAGGTCCTTCAATTAATGCAATGCACACACACGAGCACAATGATTCATAGGCATGTATTCAAATCAACAATCACACAAGGCACAGTCCCATGATTCTAAGTTATGTCATGACATAATCACATAAGGATACATACCTAAGCATAATAATCATTATCAATAGTGTAAATATGGTTTGAGATATGATAGGTGAACAATTCAATAATAATCTTAGATAATTCTATGCAATAAAACACTAGGTATCTTCAAATCACTCGTATGGTCACAACATCACATAAACAAGTTCATACATCAATTAAAACATCTAGAAATGCATATAATAGGTAAATAAGACTGATAGATAGATTTTAGGGTTGATTTCCTAAATATCTCAAAATATCATACTGCTAAGCTGTCACGAACCAAACCAAAAATTATAAATTTCTGAGATCTCTGATTTATTCGTAATTCTCACACCATATCTCTATAGGAGTGGATCACAATGGTCAAAACATAACCGGAAGATTTAAAACAGTTCTAGTAAGATATAAGTAACTAATACTACCAAAGCTGAAATTAATGAAATCTATATAAATAAAAGTCTACTTCTAGACTATTATAATTATTCTACCAGAGTGCACTACCCAATCCAATATATCTCTCTTCATATCTAAGCTCCTAAACTGAAATATAAACAACACACATAAGCTGGAAGCCAGAAGGAGTAAACCTTCGATGAAGTATATTTGCTCATGCTCCAACATTATGAGTAAAGTGCGACAAGTGTACGATATGTGTATATAGCAAGTATATGTGCCAGTGGTGAACAATGTGGTGGTTTAAATATAAATCCACACAATCCATTGTTCTCTCCCATCCTTACTGAGTATATCTTGACAGTCAATATTTCTACAACTATATGCTTAGATCTAAATAAAAATTAGACCATGTGTTTCATACATAAGGCTCTCACACTAATATCAACAAAGACATGCAAATGTTGTATGGAAGGTGAAATATCGTAAGTTTCCATGTGATCCCAATCTCTATCCGAGGTGTCCCAGCAACCTGAATGTGCCCCAAGATGTTCCAACAATCTGAAATCATCCCTCGTATGAACGGACTAAGGGATAGGATTATTCTATGTGTACAACATAGTTTTAAGGGATTTCAACCTAGAAGGCACAATCCCCCCCACTTCTTTTTTATCACGGGCTCGCGACCAAAGCTTACACCACGTGTCTATTCCTTTAGGGAATCTTACATTTTTACAACCCAACAGAAAAGTATAACATGGTCTCACTGTCTTCCAAGCTTACACCAACGTGCGGATCCTTGGGATAGTTCATCATCTTCCAAGCTTACACTAACATTCGGATCCTTGGGTAACCATCTGTCACGACCCAAACTCAAGGTAATTCACGTGGAACCCCTTAGGTTTGAACTGCAACTCTCACCCCAACCGAGATCGGGAGTGGTAATCAATATAGAGCCAAACCATAATAAATCAATGAAACTTTAAAGGAATATACTTT
>JAUPMG010021188.1:0-15143 GCA_031762675.1 Pachysandra terminalis | reverse complement strand
ACCACCACTAACACCAAACCACCAATTCTTCAAACACTGCACTACCCCACCTCCATTACACCAAATATCCCTCACCAACACTTTAGTCCCTGTGTGGGGACATTCCCCAATCCTTTGGAGGGTACCCAAGGCTTATAAGTCCCTTTGAAACCAACTGTGTTTTTTTTTTGCCTTGGGTACCCTGTGAAAGTGATACCCAAGGCTAAATTTGAGGTTCCCAAGACTATAAAGAGCCAAAAGGTACCCAAAGCTTAACATATAAGCCTTGGGGTACCTCCACCACACCCAAATACACTCCCCACACTACAACATCATGCCCCTACCACACCCAAACCACCACTAACACCAAACCACAAATTCTTCAAACATTGCACTACCCCACCTCCATTACATCAAATATCCTTCACCACCATCCTTAAACCATACCACCAACACCTTAGCCCATGTGTGCGGACATTCCCCAACTCTTTGGAGGAGGGGGGTACCCAAGGCTAAAAAGACCCAAAAGGTACCCAAGGCTTAACATGTAAGCCTTGGGTACCCCCACCACACCCAAATACACTCCCTACAACACAACACCATGCCCCTACTACACCCAAACTACCACTAACACCAAATCACTAATTCTTCAAACTCTGCTGCTGCTGCAAATAGCAGTAGTAGCAGCAGCACTACCTCACGTGGATTTAACCACCACTTACCTTTATACTTCTTGAACAACTACTTCATGATTAGGATGCTAATGAGGAAGGGTGAGGTTGATGAGGGGTGAGACAAGCTTTGATAGGAGAATGCAAGTATTAGGAAAATAAGAAGTGATCGACATAGGTATTAGGAAGAAGAAAAATGATAGATATTAAAACGGGGTTTTTATATTTCAAACATTTAAAAATAATAATAAAGAATAAAGGCCCGTTAATTTTAACGTTTGGCCATTTGGGGGTTACATCCATGTGGCAGCGATCCAAAGGCGCTGTATGAGCCGAATGGGTGAAGGATAGAACACTCTAAATTGGCATTAGAAGAAAACACATGGAAAAATGTTTACAAATTATTTTCAATGTGTGAATAAACCTGGTGCATCTTTGTTACCGAAAAAAATTGTTTAACCTCACCATTCTACTCGGCATATTTCTTTGAACTCTCTTCCTTTTCCACCCACTCGAGCCCCCTTGGTTTAAGATCCAATAAACTGACCGGAAGCTGGAAAAAGAGACCAATTAAGAAACTCCCTAATGAGGAAAAGGTGTTTCCAATGAAAACAGTTTGGGCTCAATTACCTGAATTTGTTTTTCTTTTTTCTTTTTTTTTTTTTGTTTTTTTAATCGTGGGAGAGAATTTCATCGAATGGAAGAAATTGACATACATGACAGTATTGAAAACATTAGCACAATCAAAGTCAACAATGAATATAGAGACAAAAGACTGAAGCAAAATCGTAGTACTTTCCACAAGTAGAAGCTGATAGTGTTGGGTTGGCCCGTTCTTGCTCGCTTACCATACTGATAGGATCCCAACACGCACGAGCCTGAAAGTACTTCACACGTCAGACTAATACTCACCTATAGATATAATTTGTACTCCAATGGATGAGGCTAACATAATTTGTATATAGCATCATTTTAATATAAGATGGTTTCTCTATGCATGTCTACTGCAAGTGCATGTAGTATATTATACCAGTTAGCTTTGAACTCGAAGATGAAGAAGAAGAGCAGGCTGCTAACTAAAGGTTTTTGATTTTTGCTTTCATAAATATTCCTTTTGAGAATGAATCACCTCTAAAAACAGGTATATCTAACATAATAGATCAAGCTTCACACCAGTACGAGCTTTAAATCAGAAACAGTTCTAGAAGACACATGAAAAGGTAAGCCCCGAGGAATTAGTAATATTTGGATACAAGGGGATTCTGCTTCTGTCATTGCAGGTGTTAAAAGAGAAGTGCAAGTTCAGTGGCAAGCACAGGCGATCAGTAAACAGGTGATACAAGTTTTGCAATCTTTCAAGAAGGTATTTATATTACACATATATAGGGAAGGAAAAGCTGTGGCAGACAGGTTATCTAACATAGGATATAGTTGTAGTTCTTTAAAAGTTTGGTTTGAAAACTATACAAAACAGGTGATGGAATGTATTTATAATGACTTTGTGGGATGTAACTTTTCGAGTACGTAATATAAAAATTTTCTCCTTTACCAAAAAGAAAAAAAAAAAAAAATGAAAATGTTTAATCAAGATGTGAACCCACAATCAGAAGCACATATCAGCATCATCCATAGCATAAAAACTTATCTGACATCACTAGCATCTTCAAATGAGTAAGATGAACTCTAGGCCATGGTAAATTTTTGTATGATTAGTTCAGTTCATTGATCTCTTAGATGTGATGATTGTTCATCCATTCACGTTTTTAAAGTATCCATGTGCAAAAACCTGAAATGGGACCAAAAGGAAGCAGGGGAAGAGTCGTGGAAATAAAAGACAGCTCCAGCTAAATTGAAAGGGTAACTAACATCTACAGAAATGGCTTCACATCTCCATTAATTACAGAATCTCACTATGTCTTAAGAATCACATCTAATCTCAACAAAAGAATAACCATGTGCTTTCTTGAAAGCAATAAACCTTTCAGGGATGGCTAATACCTGGTAACTGAGGCAGTAGACTCCTTGGCTAAATGGAGTGCAGGCACAGTGAACTCTTTCTCTAATTTGCAAAATTTACTACATCATTGATAAAACAATTATAGCCATCCAACAGAAAATAATCCCATAAAATCTCAATTTCATTTAGTTTTTTAACTACGGATATCCAACTAAAAATAAAAATGAAAATTTTAACACAGTTTAATATTAGGCTTGGTATTAAAAAATTCTAATCTAACCTAACGTTTGAAACAAACTGAACTCTTCCTTCTCCCACAAAGCTAAAGATAATAACCAAATGATGTTAGCAACTTCATGGATTTCCACCCCTCGTGTATTAGGCCATAACTCCTCAGATCAGTTCTCTGTTTCACTATTCAAATCAAGCAAACACTATTCCGACAATCTGTTTCATCATTGGTCAATTAAATGCAAAAGTCTTCTATGCATATGATATTATGCACTATATAGAAATAAAAAATTAGAAGAAATCCTCCAACCCCCCATCTATTGTTAATCATGAAAGCGTCAACAGCATCAATAATGTGCCCTATAGTCTATCTATAACCTTCATTATTTGTTCCAGTTCTCTTACTCATGTTACACAAATTTTATTTATGCTTGCCTCACTTTACATGATTAGAAGTTCCACACTATACCTCAAATTGTTTTGGACAATATGCATGTTTACAATCTCATCATTAGAAAGAAATTTGCTCCTCCACCTTAACCATATTATGAATCTATGATGTGTAAATAAAAAGAGCAACTGTCATAAATTAAAGTATTTGCAATTTAAATACTCTCTAGAACATTAAACTTTGTTTGTGACAAACATTATAATGGGGCCATCACCACTTCAGATAATTTGAGAGTGTACCAGAGGCATAGGAAGGGAGAGACTTTCATTCAGCCTTCTTTATGGTTGAGTTAGGTGGCATCGAGGTGAAGACCCCATGAGCACACACATCTCGAAGACTCCACATTGAAGAGGTGCTATGGGTTGCTTTGGAGCAGGCTGTTTTGTTATTTTATTTCATTGTCCTTTTTAATTTGTTTATTTATTGTTTAGTCCTTTAGAGCTGTTTTAAGGATATTTTCTGATATTAGTAGAGGTCCCTATTAGTGGAGGGCATTTGATTATTTTTACATTAATGTTTGACTTGGTCTGTGAGCTACTTTCATATTGGAAGAGGCTGTCAATTTTTTCAAACAGAACATCAAACGATTGAATGAAGAAAAGCTATTTTTCTAGTCTCCTAAGCCTGGAAACCCTGATTCCTGTGATTGGATGGTGTAAAGCCCCTAGGAGTGATTCTTATACCACTTTTATTTCTCTTCTCTTTGGTAAGTTCACCTTGATTGACTTTTTGTTTTAAGATCTAACAGTTGTTCTCCCATCTTGTTGGAAGAATATCAGATCCAAGGTTAGGTATTGATCTTTTCTCAATACCCATCATCTTATTGTCTTATGTCTTTTCCTACCTATTATAATCGTCTTGTTGTCATAGATCTTTCATTTAGAATTTTCGCCTACCTTTAGACTGTTTTCTGTTATTGTTGAAATTTCCAGCAACATTAAACCCATTTATAAACCCTTTAACTTGTTGATTTGATAATAATTTAGAACCTGAATTTTATCTACAGCCCTAGAATAGACATTTGACCTCCTGAGTATTGGATGAACTCAATGTTAATTAGGAAATCCTTATTTCCTTTAGGTCCACTGTGTTAGAAATTGAATAACTTTTGCAATACTTGATTGTGATTTTTTCTTAGGGATCAGTCCTTTATTGTTTGATTAGAATATTCGACAACTTATTATGAGAATGGCTTGTTGTTTTAGTTGAACTATTAATTATTGTTCTGAAATCTGATCTCTAATTAACACAGTACATAATTTTTATGCTGTTGCATCAAATTTAGCAATATAATCCTAAATAGTCATTGATCCTTGGCATAAGATCTGTCATTGACATAAGAGACTCCCATGATAGGTTAGATGAAGATATTTGTCCTTAAGCTTTTCCTTCATCTCTTCCCAAGTAACAATGGGTGCTTGGTTTGCCCTTTCTAGCCTTCTCTCAATGTTAGTCTAGTAGAGTTTGGCTTGCCCAGTCAACTTCATTCTAGCAAATCGGACCTTTCAATTTTCAGACATATCAAACCAATTGAAGTAGTAGTCCATGTCTGAAAGCCAATCAAGGAAAATAATGGGTTCAAATCGACCATCAAAGCTAGGTACTTCAGCTTTAACAGGTCTAAGCATCTGATCACCTGGATCGTAATGATCCTAGTAATTTTCATGTTAAAAGTGTGGTGCTGGTCTCCCTAAACCCCTCCCTCTAAAACCTTGACCTCTGCCTCAACCACAGATATGAAAGTCACCCTCAACAGATTCTAGGTCAAATTGTTGGTGGTTCGTTGGTTGATCAATTTGGGCATTCATTGGTTTATCCTGCATATTCCAATTTGCTTCTAACCTAGATACTCTTTGATTCAGAGAATTCACGTCGGTGGCCAAGGTTGCTAGTTGAGCAAAAATATGTTGCAGGAGCTTATTGTTGGTAAGTTCCATCTTCAATGGGGATAATGGGTGACTGGGATAATAAGAAGTACCACTACGTGTGGCCATGCATAACCAAGGGGACAAAAATAAACCTCTAGACTCTGTAACTAAACGTGATGCACTAAGGACAGCTATATGATGCCTATACCTATATGCAAGGACTCGAATAGAAGAACCCTAGGAAGAGAAGACTAAGAATGAAACCCTAAACTAGGACCGTGCTCTGATATCAAATTTGATACAGCATGCATGAAAATCATTTACTGTGGTAATAGTAGATCATATTTCAGAACAATAATAAATAATTCAAATAAAATAGCAAGCTGTTCACATAATAAGTTGCTGAAATTTCTAATCAAGCATTAAAAGCCTGATCCCTAAGAAAAAACCACAATCAGGTAGTACAAAAGTCATTCAATTTCTAACACAGTGGACCCAAAGGAAGTGAGGACTTCCTCACTAGCATAAGGTTCATCCAATACTCATTTAGGAGGTCAAATGTCTATTCTATGACTGCAGATAAAATTCAGGTTCGAAAACATTATCAAATCAGCAAGTTGAAGGTTTTATAAAGGAGTTTAATGTTACTGGAAATTTCAACAATAACAAAAAACAGTCTAATGGTAGGCGAAATTTCTAAATGAAAGATCTACGGTAATAAGACGAGTATAATAGGTAATAAATGATTAAAATAAGATGATGATATTGAGAAAAGTTCAATATCTAACCTTGGATCTGATCTTCTTTCAACTAAATAGGAGAACAACAGTTAGATCTGGAAAAAAAGAAGTCAATCGAGATGAATTACCAAAGAGAAGGGAAATAAAAGTGGTCTCGGAATCACTCCTAGCCTCCTAGGGGCTTCACACCCTCCAATCATAGGTACCAAGGTTTCCAAGCTTAGGAGACCAGAAAAAGAGCTTTTCTTCATGCAATCGTTTGATGTTCTGTTTGAAAAAATCGACAGGCTCTTCCAATATGAAAGTGACTCACAAACCTAGTGAAACATTAATATAAAAATACCCAAATGCTCTCCACTTAAGTGACTCATTATAATTCTCGATATTAAATAGAATGGGTAAAATTATAACTTTAGATCTGAATTAAGTACCCAACTCCACCAAGCTCAAAAAACAGATCTTTGTTTCTTTTTAAATTCCTTTGAATAGACATCCATTCTATTGGAAGATTGTAAATATCTTCACAAATTTTGCTTAAGTATCTATGTATTTGGGAAAGTTGACTATTTTTGTTCCTTCCAAAATGCCAACAGATTGCAAGTGGAACATTTTCCAAGGAATCCTCCCCCCTCCCAAAGGGACCTCAGCAAAGTGAATTACCTAGCTGACCAATTCCACACCGACTAAGTGAAGTGCACCACAAGTCCACGCACTGTCACAATGAATGAACAAGTGTAGAATGTATTACTCATGCAGAAAGCATCAGATACTGAATGAAGTCAAGGGATTTGTGTTCTTTTATGGACCAAAGGTCCACCGTCAACACTTTCTCTAAACTATCTTCCAGCACTTTTTTTTTCCCTTTCCCAATATCTTCCATATCAACGCACAAAAAAATTAGGTTACCCAAATGTGTAAGGAATCCGAGAGTAATAGAAAAAGTTGAAGACAATCCCACCATTTTCTCCATTATTTGGCCCTTAAGAGAAAATATTTGATACTGTCTAAAAACCACAACCACTTGGCTAATCGGCATTATATTTTTCAAATTCTCAACCTCTTCTGCTTTATGGATAAAGGAGATAAAGAAAGTATTAGAGGCTTACTACAGACAGCTCAAAAGGAAACCATTAGAAGCTCATTACAACAAGTGTAAGCCTATGTGATAGAATTCATCAAAAACTTCAAGATCTTAATAGTGTTCCTATTATTTGACGAATGCCATAGCAAAACCCTCAAGACAAGGTATTCAACTTGAACAACGATCATCTTTCAGAAATTGCATCTATCCCCTTAGCATAATATCTATTCTTTACAAAAATGATATTTCATAAAACACTACTGGTGGAGAAGCAGTTCCAAACAAATAACAGTTTCATATTATGCTCAACACAGTCTTTGTTTCTACCTCGTGAGCACTTTAGAAACAGTAGGCTCCATATTACTCACAAGTCTGTAAAACCGAAAACCAACTCCTGATTTGTATGCATACTATACTACTTTTATCGGATTTTGCTTTACTTACTGCATGCAAGTGGTTAATTTGTAATCGTCACTTTTAAGAACACACACACACATAAACACACAAAGAACATAATTTGATTCCTTTTAACGTCTCAGAACTCAGAATCATTGTTGTATTATCGAAACCACTGGTTCATTAGCAAAGGAGTGTGTTTATGTGTGTGGGCGTTTGTGCACACAAACTACATTCTGTGTGTGTGTGTATACATAGAAAGAAGGCAAGAAAGAAGGAAAGAGGGAAAGGGATCTGACACTCATTCTACTGAGTCTTCTTTTCCTTGTCTGAGGGCCGCGGAATCTTTCTTAGAATATTTTCATCAAATTTCCTGTACTGTCTCAGAACCACTTTGTGTGTTACACTGAGCTTGTCATCAACATGATCCTGATACTTGTCATATAAAGCAGGAACTGAGAGAGAAAGAAGAACCCCTGTAGTGGAAATCAAAGCAGATAATTCAGAACCGAAGTGATCCAAAAGGAATGCTCTAACCTAGCAAAAGAGACAGCAGCAAGAACTCACCAATATAGAAAAGTGTGAGAAAGCTAAAGAGGCTTCCAATATAAGAAATGAGCCACAAACCAAAAGTGACCTACAGATCCAACACCACACCATGAAAGAACAAAACCAATTTAGCCATAATAAACACAGTAAAAACGAAGATCAAACAATGCACACAGATATACATCGTTCGGCAAAGCCTACAGCCACAGGAGAGAAGAAGTTTCCACTATGTCAAAAACGAATTAGGGTTACAACTTATACTCCTATCCGATATATAGGGCAAATCTCCAATATACCCTTCTTACCATAGTGCAGGGCTCTACCCACTAACCCCATGGTACTGACCCGCACAACAAGTTACCCATAACTTGGGAGAAGAAATTTTCACTATTTCAAAAACGAATTAGGGTTACAACTCATACTCCTACTCAATATGTAGGGCAAATCCCCAATATACCTTTAAGATACCGTGGGCGCAGGGGCTCTGCCCCCGTAACGCCATGGTACTGACCCGCCCAACGAGTTACCCGTGACCCCCGTGACCTAGGAGAAGAAGTTTCCACTATGTCAAAATCGAATTAGGGTTACAACTTATACTCCTACTCGATATATATAGGGAAAGTCCCCAATATACACTTACGATACCGAGGAGACTTCGTCCCCACATCCCCTAACCCCATGGTACTGACCCGCAAAACAACTTACCCAAGCTCCGCTCCGCTCCGACGCATGGGACCCCTCAGGTCCCTCCTCCTTGGATCTAGAGACTAGTGAATATGAGCCACCCACTATCTCTAACACATGAACAGATCTAATTAACCTCCAGAAAAAGAGTAAAGGTAGAACCAAACCAGACCTGAAGCAAAAGTTTCACATCTCGGCGTAGAGTGATATCGCGTGCAACTGCCAATACGCGATTCATCCACACTCCCATCACCTCGGCAACCCTTCCAACAAAATCTTCAGAAACTTCCAGATTGGGCAGAGGTGGAAGAGGCCTGAGTCACCATTGAACAAAACATCTGATCTGATGCTTAAAGAATCTTTCGCTTATTTTTTCAAAATAAAAGAATGAGGCGGCAGCAATACCTATTGAGCAGAGATGCAGACTTGGCCCAGAGGAACAAAATTACAACCAGAAGAAGTAATACATTTGCAATGAAGGATAACAGGCTATATCCAGCTTGCTCAAATAGGAGCCACACGGTGGTTGCAGCAACTAACAGAAGAGCACCGTAACTCCGTCGTTTCCACAGCAACACGTCGGCAACTGCGAAAGACGATAACCTCTCAAGATCGAAATCCATGAAGGGCTAAATAACAACGAATCAAAGAGAAAGAAAGCAAAAGACGGAAATAAAAAATTAAAAAACAATTGTCTTCAACACAAATCTCAATTTTTAGCATCGAAAGCAGATATATATATGTATATAGAAATGAATAAAGAATTGATGGCAGAAGAAACACAGCTTAAACAGAGAAAGAAACGTTTAGCGAGCGAGAGAGATGTGTAGACCTGCGCCTCCGCCGAGAGCTTGATGAACCGATCTCCGACAAGGGGGAGGAGCAGTAGTCGGAGAGGAATCCGGCTGTAGTGAAGAAGACTGATCGAGATCGTCATCTCCCATGGGCGACTAGGGTTTGGTGGCAGCGGAATAGAACAAGAAAGAGAAAGGAACTAAAGGTAAAAATGATTTTATATGATTTGCAGCAGGCGACGATTGAGATTCATAAATGACGATTTGGGTAGGAGTCGGACCCAGTATGAAAGTTTCCAAACTTTTGAGAATGCATCTAGAGTGGGGTCCATATTTACTTTTTTCGTCATATCATTTCTGTTTTCCACGAGTCTTGGACTATCTGATCACATCGTGGAATCTAATCTTAAACCATCTGATTCTTTTTTTTTTTTTGGTTTCTCAAGGCATTCCAAGATTTTGCCCAAATAATCTTCCACGGTACGGATGGCCGTCAAGGCGGGGATCTCTCTCAAAAAAGTTTGCTGCATTCACAAAGAGAGCATTTTATTTAAAATTTTGTCTGGTATATATGCTATACCATGCGTTGTTTATATCATGCGTTGCAACTAAGATACAAGCATTGCAACACAGGGTATAACAAATATTCCAGGTTTTTTAGACCAGACGAAATGCTCTCATCCGCAAGGGCTCGAACCATCTGATTCCTTTGACCTTTGTGTCCAATACTCAGTCAATAAAATAAAAGTGTACGACCATGGTCCATGGTGGATGAGTGCTAGACACGCCCTTCACAACTCATGCATGGAAAGAGATACAACCCCACATTACCCTTTAAATATGACAATCAGTAGGTATTATAGGTGGCACTATTGTCTCGAGCAGGATGACTGGGGCTAATCAAGTAGATCTTATAAGATCAAAAAATTCATTGAGCATCATTTTTCTTTTTAAAAACTATTTAGGACACTAAGACGAGCATTAGTTTGTGCTACTGGCAATGTTCCAGTCATCTCATCTCGAACACGTTGCAGAAGTACAGATCGACCGGAGAAAGTTGGTTGGAGCATGAGTTGCAACACAAGCATATGCTCGCCACATGTTCTAGGCAGGTCTCATGAATCTCACGAGATCAAAAAATTCGTTAAACATGATTTTTCAAAAGTCTTGATTAGAACACGTGGCAAGCACTGATTTGTGCTATAGCCAATGCTCCAACCATTGCTTCAGACGATGTGTGGCCCTACTGTCCTCCATCAAGATCTTACTTCATTTTGAATCGTTTTAAAGGAGAGCATTTTCTCTGAAATTTTGTTTGAAAGATTTGCTGCACCCGTATTGAAATACTTGTACTCTGCGTTGCATTTCAGTGCAGGGTACAAACATTTCGATACGAGGTGCAGCAAATCATCCTGGCCCACGAGGTGCAGCAAATCATCTTGGCCCGTAGACCAGATGAAATGCTCTCATTTTAAAGCAGAAACATCCTGAGCTACCACTAAAACAGTTTACCTTCATTCATTGTTTCTTATAATAAATAAATGAAATTAAGGGAGAGAGCCAAAAGACAAAAGAGAAATAGACGGAAGCTGGAAAACAGAATTAACACGTTTTTCACGTGAGTGAGGCACAGAAACACGTGATCCCTCTGCAACACTGCTCTTACGACAAGAATACGGTCAACTATACATAATAGACCAGATTTCAAAATTTACGAGACCATGGATTCGAGCACATGAACTACTCTTTCATCATTTCAAATGCAAAACTCCTCAACTTTCATTCCTTTTCTCTTCTAGTATTAAACTCTGCAAGTTCTTTCCTTTTTTTGTTAGGAGACGATATCTAAACTATCCTAAATCATCCAGTAGCATCTACTCCTTAATAAAAAGAATCTTCTCCTATCTAGTTAATTTCTTACTTGAATTTCTGTCTTTAATTAGATTGTAACCGTTGAGTACCTTTGATTCTCTGTAACGGTTGAGTAATCAGTTCCTTGATTGAAGAACTGCTATCTAGATAAATATGACTGATGTAATAAGAGAGGGCATCAAGATTGGAATCTGAGAATAATATCAGTGGTAACGAGCCAACAATCTCGTTAATTCTTCTTCATTCTTCTTGTGCTTAGGTTTGATCCTAACATTTTACCAAAAAAAAAAAAAAAAAGGTTTGATCCCAACATTTTTCTAATAGCCTGCTTCCATCCTTGCAAGAGCATCTTGCTCTTTCCGTCTCATTTAACGATACTGTTGCATCCATAATGAGAAAAGTTGATCAGGTTCAATCAATAATAATAAACACACTAAAAACGAAGATCAAACAATGCACACAGATATATGTGGTTCGGCAAAGCCTACTTCCACAGAAGAGAAGCTTCCCACTATGTCAAAAACGAATTAGGGTAATCTGATATATGGTCCCTCCACCTTGGATGTAGAGATTAGTGAATATAAGCCACCCACTATCTCTTACATGAAAAGATGGAACCTGAATGCATTATACTACACATATGCAGGGTGAGAGAGATAAAAATCATGCTTAAACTCTATAACACCCCAAACTCAAGCCAGCAAAAGATAATTTTAACAGTATATGCCTGTAAGCAAATTGCATGCTTTTTGAGTTGCCATTAATTGGATTGCCATGCACACTTCAGGTGCAGGTGGGAAAGACGTCAATCCTCATCATTGTACAAATAGAATCTGATCTGTTCTCAATGTATTTATCAGTGATTGAAAAGCCAATGCATTAAGTACTGCTTTCTACAGATCTCAGAGCATATATTTTCTGCGTAGCAATTTTAACCAAGTCAAATGAAACAGAGTAATTTCTATGGTCCATCATTTTCAAGATTAAAAAACAAATGTTGAAAACGAATAATAATAAATCAATTTCCAAGCTCTGCTCAACTATTTGGATCAGATGTCAAACTCCCGGTTCAAGTTTCAACTCTATCTAAAGCACCATATGCCCCCTAGTTGCATATACTTTTATATTTCAACAAAAGATGAGATTTCTTACAGACTAGTGCAAGCTCCCTGAATAGGTATTTTCCCTCACCAACCTCAGGAACAGAATGACAATTGTGGTTCTAGTTTATTTGCCAAGGAATGGTGGACCGGACTAATATAAACCCAAATAAATGACACTTGCATTGTCAATGTGCATCCTTTTAGACACCTCATTTAGAATTTTACCAAAAACCATACCTATTGTCTCACAGAAATTTCTCATCATTGGCTAAGTTGAAATTTAATCCTAAGCTTTGAACCTTAGAAAAAATTAGAACAATCAAAACTAACTACAAAAGTGACAGCCCAATTCTTGTATTTCATCTAGAATGATTTCATTTCTTCAACTATAAAGTTGCATTTTACCACTCAATTCCAACTATAAAGAGAAATGTAGAGTGAGATCAAACAAAAATGCCAATACAGTGAGTAGCCACTATGAATCTTAGAACCCTATCTATGTTGAGGGAAAACAAACAATGTTATCATGTTTCTTTCTAACCCAGATCCTATCCATTTTCTCCATATAAGTCGAAGTCATTGTCTTTGTGACGATAATCAATAGGTCCCAATCCACATAATCGTCCACTTTTACTGTCTACCTTCAGTACCAAATCTTCATTCTTTGTTTTCATTATATATAGGTTTGTATATGAGTCTTACTGAGGAGTTGTCAATTCTTTACAGAGGTACCTCAAACAAGGAAAATAACTAAGTAAAGCACTTCCCCAACTAATTAAGGAGAAGCTTACATATTCCCTGCTAAACTAACAAGCCTAAATATCATACAGCCAATAACATTTATTTTCCTAGGAATTAGAGTTCACAAAGTTGCATTTGTGGTGTTATTTAATACCTCTTGCTTATAATACTCCTTAAACCATGCCACCTTTATGATGTTTGACTACTTAATAGAATAAAAGAGCAAAGCCTTCCATATTTTGTTAAGAAAGAAAGATAAACAAGATGAAGAAGAAATCAAGCACACATGAGGCAGATTTACGTGATTCGAAAAATAGTGCCTACGTCCACGGATAGATACAAACCAGGTTCTACTATTCTCCAAAGCCCAGAAAAAGTGTTATAAAGAACAGCTACGAAAGAAGTATGATAAATACCCTGTAGTTAGGGTTAAACAAAATAGCAAGTGAAATTACTATTACTATTTCAGTGTAATAATTTCATATAAATATGGAATTAGGAGTGCAAACAATAATAGCATCAAAATCTGAACTACCAGCATTATGCTTTGTTCTTTTCCAAATAATCTACCCATTTTCAATGTTTTCTATGGTTTGATTTCATTGTTCTGATTTCTCTCTGAAATTAACACCCCTGCTTTCTAGCTTTCAAATATGTATTTGATTTCCCTAGCTTTTTCCTCCAATCCATATACCTCCCAAAGCTGATTTCCTTTTCAATTTACCAAGATTACTAGATAAAGTGTAAACTCCTTGTCAAGTAGAGATTATTTGGTTATCAAATATGGCAATAAATCTAGAAGATCAATTATTGGGCTGATAAAATCATTTGCAGGAAGCATTATAAAGCATCCATTTGTTTTTGCATCACTTGACTCAAAAATCCTACCTTCCTAGCATGTAGCCTGTGTTGGACCCTTTAGGAAGACTTTCATTTCATGTAAAATTCCAATTGCCATGGCAATGGCATCCCAAACAGGAACATGTGGCAATATCAAATCCTATCTAACAGTCTTCTACCATGGGAAAAAGAATAATAATAACAATAACACTCCTAAGCTTCGGTTCAATTCCTATTTCTGATCATCAGCCAGCAGAAAGTGAGCACTCATTGCAGCTCCCAGCATCATCCAAACGTCCTGAAAAAATAACTCATAAACTTGGTTTTGTGGTCTAGCAAAATTGATTTGGGAAGTCCATGGAAAAATGATAGAATATATGTTTGAGTGCATGGAAATAAAGGAAGTGGTGTGGCATCTATCAAAATGGAAAAAGAAGGTGACACTGCAGCACCCCATGGAGGGCCCAAGTAGACATCAATGTAATAGAACTTTCATTTTAGATTTTTTTTTTGTATTGAGCTTCTTTATAGTTTGGTTCTATACACTAATATGAATTTTGGAACACTAAAAAAATGCTGTTTGTTTTTTTCTTTTTTTTCTTTCTGCCAATTGGAAAGATGACGGGACAAATCCAAACCATTCACGTAATAGGAGTCCTCTGGATAGGCCATGTGTACAATATTTCAGCCCATATTAGCCTCATTAATACACAAGTAGTGTGTAACAATAGCCATCAAACTTTTTTATTATTTTTTAAGTGTAGTACAAGAAAGATTTTGGAATTAGGATAATCCTTTTTTCTGGTCATGTAGCAAATATTCTTTAGGATGAAACTTAGTATCTAAAGTGGAGTCAATTAGAAGTACACAAAGATAAGAATTAATAGCATTGTCTTGTGCTATCAATTGGGGCCATTTAGAATAAACTTTTTTTTTTTTTTTTCTTCTTTATTTTTCTTCTATTTCCTCCAACATCATATGGACACAGATGGTTCTCGCAACTGTCCTGCATCATAAACTCAAGTAATTTCACAGCTAAAACTCAGGAAGAATCAGAAGTAAGACTAAATGAGATTGACTTGGCGCATATATATATATATATATATATATTGTAAAATATAGCAGAAAATTCGTTGGAGTATACCTTTTTCGCCCAATTAAATCTGTAACAGAAATAATAAAATGT
>JAUPMG010021177.1:0-15143 GCA_031762675.1 Pachysandra terminalis | reverse complement strand
CTAACTATGTGTAAATGTATATGTATGCATGTGTTTTTGCATATTTTAGGTTTTTTAGGTGTATTTTAAGTTTTTTTTAACATATTTTAGGCTTATTAGGTATATTTTAACCCCATCCCTCATTTAAATCCTTAAAAAAACAAAAAAAAAAAACAATCAAAAACCAAATTTCCCCAACCTGGCGAAATATTTCGCCAGGCTAGCGAAATTTTACACCATGCCGGCGGCATGTCGGCAGCATGCCGGCGAAGTTTCGCCAGACAAGTCTGGCGAAATGTCTAGCAAAATCGGCATTTGAAACCTTGCTTCTTACATATCTCATCACTTCTAGGCCAATGGCCGTGGTTTACAGTTCTACCTTGCATGATCTAATGGATTTATCACTTGCTCTGGGTATTAGAATTAGGTTTACATAGAATAGAGTAGAGAAGATGAATGAAATGTTAATTCAATTATTAATCATGCTAAGACATGAGTCTAGGCCTAAATAACCAAGAAGTTTGAAGAGGAACTCACAAGTATGCTGCAGAATCCTCTTGCTGGTTCTTCTTCCTCTTCACTTGATCTTCACCAACTTTTGGCTTTTAGGGTTTAGAGAGGCGAGATCTCTTCTCCCTAAAGCTCCTCACGTTTTCTTATGTTTTCTTAAGTTTAGACTCACCTGAAAGTCTTATATTTATATTAGGTGTTAGGAACCACCTAGAGTCCTAATACAACTAGTATACCTCAATTTTTGGCTTCTAGAGACTCCTACTACATCTATAGATCCTATTTTCTAGCACTTATTACTTCTACACGAATTTCAATGTAATTTAAAGTCTAATTTAATCCCTTGGGCCATAAGAGAACTACTTAGACCCAATAAGCTACTTAACTTAATTAACTAAAGCCCATAACTGATTACTTAATCACTCATTAATTCAATTAGGCCCAATTCCTTTAAATTAAGCCCAAGGATAATTAATTATGCCAAATGCTAATTAATTAAGCCCCAAACGATAGATTATGCTATAGTGTGTGATCATACAAATGACCCTACTAGATTACCATCTTACCCTTTTTAATTAAAAGGATTTCCTATTTATAATTTTTGTGATCTTACAATCTACCCTCCTTAAATGAATTTCGTCCTGGAAATTCGAATGCATTAATAATCTAAACTAAGTTCAAACACACACACACACACACACACACACACACACACATATATATATATTCACTCTATTCACATGCATTTGTGTTAATTAATTAGGTGAGTACTTGCACTCTTCGCCCGGCTTTGGCCAAGTCCTAGTCAGAACCTAAAATAAGTTCATCAGACCCTAATCCAATTAATTATTAGTGTATATATCATAGTAATCATGCAATATTTTTCATATCAATTTTACCTTATATATATTTACCTATTTATTTCTTTGTAATTTATATAGCCCTAATTCCTACCTGCCTTCCAAAGAATTTAATCCAATGTATTTGCAACTACATTGACTTCAATTTCTGAAAACGAAGTTAGTATTAGGATTATAAATAATTTGGTAAAATTTCTCACTCAACAAATTGCAAGCCTTTGATTGTAATGTCTCATAGAGACATTCCAATCCAATATACTCACCACATACATCATTAAGGTTTAACCTTCAGACTTTTAGAAATAGTGGTACCCTTATTCCCAATTGTCTATCTGGAATTCACCTAAGAAGGACGCACACAACAACAATCATCGTACCTAACTCTTTCACATCCTACATAACTATTTCCCTTTACCATCCTATTAAATCAAATATCCTATCAAGTTATTATTACTTAGTCCTATATCTTTTTTAATTTCATAAAGATTTTATTAAGATTTATTAGAACTTAGGCTCTGATACCACTTTGTCACGTCCCATTCTAAGTAATGCTCTTAAACATCCTTAGAAATGTCCATACGACTCTCACCCTTATCTTTAGAGGTGGCACAACAATATAGAACATAAGCGTAACCATCAATAGTTCTAATACATATTAATAAATATTACGTTAAAACTAAAGTTCAACTATTATATAAAGAACATGTAGACTTCTACCGAACTGTTCCCAATAGGTTGAACTCTCCGAATGATCATCCAAGACCTGAAATGTTAAACAACAGACGTGAGCTAAAACTCACATGAGTAATCCCCTCAAAACCAGGGTATTTACTCATAAACACATGTTGCATGAAAATAACTAAAGAGTATATAATAACTGAATAATACTGAAAAATATCTAAAAATATATTCAATACATAAATACTTGCCACATAATGCAGTTCTCTCCCAAACTCACACGGTCAGTCACAATGCATGCAAGTCCTCTCGACTAATCAACTATATGATGCAGGATGCTTTAAATGATAACATGCAAGTCAAGTGCCTCACACACAAGACAATCACACACATTCATACACAAGAAAATGATATGCATGCTGTTTATTATTTGGATGATGTATGCCCACTCTAGATCAATCTCAGTTTCCAAAGATGTTGTCATGAACCATCCCCCCATACAAAGCCATTGACAAG
The DNA here is from genome assembly GCA_031762675.1 of Pachysandra terminalis. NCBI lineage: Eukaryota > Viridiplantae > Streptophyta > Magnoliopsida > Buxales > Buxaceae > Pachysandra > Pachysandra terminalis. The sequence continues at coordinate 12,600 of JAUPMG010021177.1, read as the reverse complement.
AGATTATTCTACGTACATAACACAGTTTTACAGACTCACAACCCATCGGGCACAATCCCTGAACCAATATTTTTGATCACGGGACGAATCCCGGAGGTCACAGCCTAGCACAAATCCTCCCCAGTGGAGCATCACCAACATTTGACCTACCAACAGTAGTTCACTCTAATGGTTTATTGGAGTGCACAGGGCTCACTCCTCAACCTTAACACGGGACACAAGTCTATTGAGGTCCCAATATAGGGTCCACCTCTCAACTTGGGTCAAATACTCTGTCCCACATGAACAATCATAATACTAGGCACATATCAGCACCTCTCACTGGCTGCACACTCTGGTGCTCCAACTCGATGCAACACAGCCATCCCGGCTAGGTAGTCACCATGCAACTCATGTGGATTGATTCCCATTATTAATCCAAGTCACACAGACACAATTCATCATGCTCACACACATATGATTCGTCAAGAAAACACAAGAGTCATCCATGAAGGATGGTTTCCATTTACCCTAATGTTTAATTATAAGATCTGTCCTCCAGCCTTTTTCCAACAGTTATTTTTTATTAGTCATCCATGAGACATTGTTCCGCCATCTTTTACTTTTCCTTCAAACAGATTTGGAAGCCACAGGTTTCCCTTAAGATTAAAGCGTTCATTTGGATAGCGGTCCTCGAGGACCTCGACAAAATCAACACTAAAATGGTCCTCCAAAAGAGAAGGAAATACTTAGCCTATTGACCGAGGTAGGTGTTGTGTTTTTGAGCTAGGAGTCTATAGTATATTTTTCCTTATAGAGGCACTTCTTACAGTTGTTGGAGTTGTCTAGGGTTATGCCAGCTGGTATTGGTTAGCATTTTGTTCGGTAAAGGCCATGGTGCTTTGATTTGAGAGAGAAATTTCTATATCCATGTATTTCCCATGTTATCTTGTGGATCATTTGGAGTGAGAAGAACAAAAACATTTTAGAAAATAAGGGCTCTAATCCTTATTCGATCATTGATAGATTTTTTGTATGAAAGATAGTGAGCCAATGCCTCAACTGTCTTCAAAGGCTTATCAATTTCTGATATTATGATGGAGTGGAGATCACCAGTTCTTCCTCTCTTCTATCGGAGAGACCTTGGATTTTCTGGAGGGCCCTTTTAGTTGGGAAATAAACTGAACTCTGGTGTTTATTCCCTTGGGCGTCAATGCTGTTATGAATATGGGGAGTATTGGAGAACCATAAAGGTGCTAGCGTTCCTTTTTTTCTTTAGTCTAGTGGGGAGGGTATCTTGTAGAGTGAGTTGTGTGGCTGCGATGACCATGTAGACCTTGTCAACCATAAAGCTTTCTTGGGTTGATGATTATCTCAAAAAGAGCCATAAACCCTTGTTGAGGTGCAATTTGTGACTTAATAGAAGGGACTAGAGTTCAGAAAAGCAAACGGATGAGGCATGAACAAATAGCAATACGAAATGACATATTCTAGTTCTAATCCAGGTAATGTGTAGAGAACAATGTTAGGATCAGAAACATTTTGCTGAAAGGTTGCCAAAGCATTGACAATACTCTTGATTCATTCAACATAATCATTAATGGAAGGAGAGATTTTCTTGAGTTTCTGTAGTTGAAAATGAAGTTTACAGATCTGAGAATTGGATGGGGCTGAAAAAAGCAGTTTCTAAGGCAAGCCAGGCTTCATGAGAATTATTTAGACTAGCTACTTTGGCCAAAACAGAGTCAGTGAGTGTTGTATTAACCCAACGGAACGACAGTTTAGTGCGGGTCCAGGTCATGTAGATAGGATTAAATTGAAGATCAGATGATTCTTCATCAGCAAGTTTGGGCTAGTAAATGAGGAGGTTCTGTGCAAGGTGCATCAACTATTTTAGAAGGTCTTGGCCCTTGAGGATTGATGATAGTTGAATGTGCCCCAATAGATAAGATGAACTATGTTTGTGAGGGAATTAGCATGTGAGAGAACATTACTGGAGGAAGAAGAAGAAGATATGTTGGAATTCTTAAGTGGCCTTATGACCACACCAAGATTGTTGGAATTTCCACACTAAGACTGTTGGAATTCCCACATTAAGGCTATTGGAATTCCTAGTGATCTTTAAGAAGGTTCTTTGAATTCCATAACCTACAAGGTGACATAATGATTATTTAAGTGTCTTATGGTAAGGATTTATTGATGGAGAGTCATCAAAGTGCACTCAGCCTTAATTAATTAGAGGAAGATGGAGAGTCATATTGTTTATAAGGATTTATTGATGGAATGAATCCATGAGGCTATATAAAGGGAGGCTCTTGGTCCCTCTCTCCACTCGCAACAATTCACAATATTAGAGTATTGTGGCATCCCATCACTAAGCCAACCTTAAGGGTGAGTGAGGAGAGAGAAGACATAAGGCCATACCTCGGTGTCACGGGTGAGCATCACTACAAGCTAAGGCAAAGGAGTCACCATTGGTTTACAAGACATGGTTCAGGGTAAGTCTTAAACAATTTGTTTTGTTGGTCCTATTATTGCATAACCAAGATCCTAGTCCATGTACATATGGACATATGTTTGGTTTTACAAGATATGGCCATGAAAGAAAGAGAGTAGAATAGTACCTGCATGTAGATGAAAGAAGGTCACAGAATTGAGAGCGAGTATACCATTTAATACCTGAGAAAGATATCAAAAAAATGGTACAACCCATTACTCTCTGTTATATGTTGCTGGTGTATGTTTCATTATATGGAATACGATTGTTACAATAAAAGGGAAATTATTCAAAATACAAATTGTAGTTTACAAGATAACAAATCTGGTGAGTGTATCTAGGAGGATAACTGTGTAGATGAGGTTCTTGATAAGAGTGTATCTGAGAGAACTGTGTAGATACGGACGGATTTTTTGAGGTATCTAATTGTGGATCTCCACAACATTATGGTTAGATATTATCTTGCTAAGTTAATATGCTTTACATTAGTGACAGATGAATAGTCCTTGTGAATGTTGACTTTGAACAAAGGTGTAGAACTTGTGTGCTTGAGCAAGCATATAATGCTGATTCTAAGGCAAGCCATACAGAATGAGATGATGATAGCCCAACTACTTGAACAAGGACTGGTTCCGTGTGGGATTCAGCCAGCTGAGTAGCATTTGAACCACGCGTGACCAGGTAATGAAGTCCGGATTGAGAATCAATTCTGAGGTGCCATCATCAGTATCTTTTGAGAGATATTGTGGTGGTTCAGCACACATCCCATCAACATATTTCAAGAGATCATGACTTTGTAGGAAAAGAAGAAGTAGGATCTTCCAAAGCAAATAGTTGGAGTGATTAAGTTTAATAGAAACAAGGTATGCATTGTTCTATAAAAACTGATGTATTGGGCAGCACAAAGGAAGAAGAAGATGATGTGGAAATTACATGTGGTGGGAACAGCTATGATAGGCGTGATGAGAAAAGATGTGAGGATAGGAAATAGAGTGATAGAAAGGAGAAAGAGCAGGATCACAGAAAGCAGATAGATGCCTGTTTGTCTTCTGCTACAATGCAAAATTTGAATATTGAGGAGATACTCAGCATAGCCAATTTTGTGGGTTGCTGTAGCGCGCACGAATGTATTAGCGTTGATGGCCATTTTTGCACTGCATGCCATATCATTATATTGAGCTTAATGTGGGAGATGTGCCATCACCTTCAGATGCCTATAGGGCATAAAATTGCTTTACTTAGAGATGTGTGCTGTGAAACCACATTGTGCTTTGGCACTCTTTTGGTATGTGCTCCGGCATGCGTGCTATAGAGCATGCCATAACTTTTGGAGTTCTCCGAATCCTCCAATGAAGCCTGTTGATGGATTCAGGACCTTGAGAATAATAGAAAAACTGCAAATTGCCAAACAGAAGTGGGAACGGAAATTGAGAAAACTAGCAGAATTGGGTTCGATGTCTGCCTAGCTAGGGTGCCATAGCCACTTTGGCTGGCAGCCACCTAGTCCATGCTTGCCACCCAACCCAGTTGGAACTGGTAGTCAGTTCAGCATGGTTTTATTAGGTTTTGCCAATTTGTGTATTTTGTTTCTTGGGGTTTTCCATCACGCATTTTAAGGGAATCCCCCCCCCCCCCCCCCCACCCATTTGAATCCAATAAAAAAACCCCAAATCCAAATTCCGAAAGGATAAAAATTTGACTTTCCAGTTCAAGAACAAAAACCAATTTTTAAGGGTTGGATCAAAATTTCAACTTCCAAGTTTCAAATGTTGAGTTACTTATCAAATTTTTAAGGGTTGGATCAAAATTTCAACTTCCATGGGTTTTGGCATTAGCCAAATTTCAATGCATTTGCGTTCAGCATTTTGCATCAGATGAGACTTTGAGACTTTTATTAATGGTAATGCATGCGGTTAACCAATGTGTTATGCTTTTGCATGACTCTCTTGACTTGTTTAATTAATTATTTGTGAGACTTGTGCATGTTTGCCGAAGAGATCTTTGTCCTAGACGAGAGTCCTTTAGGGGGGTTATTAGTGGTTAAGGTGTGGAGTCCATGGGCATGGGAGTCTTTGACGGTTCGATGGGACCCTGACACGACTTGAAATCTGGGAAAGTTAGTCTAGTCAACGGGTTGACCACAAACCCAAGAGGATGCCACCTCATTAGATTATTTAACTATTAGTTGAAAAGAGATAGAATTTCTTTTTGAGATGATCACTGTTGATTAGATTATGACAAGTGTCATCATTTGGGAGACTACTTGTACTTATAGAAAGCCTACTTAGGTTTATGGGAGATCATCTAGAATCTGGGAGAGAAGAGGTGCTTATCAAAGATACTCTACAGAGGACTTTTCTGGCATAAAGTGAGAGTTTAGAGTTGAGATTAAGAGAAAATATTATCTGAGATTAGTGAGGGCATACTAGAGATTGTGAAAAGAGAAGACGTCAAGATCGATTCTTTGGGAAAGATCCAAAGAATCCTTGGTGGCATCCATTTCGTCTATACATCTCCTTTTCTCATTCTTTAGCCATTTCCTACTTGCTATTTATGTAGACTCTTCTATCCATCCCAAGGTACTTGTGTCAACATAAAACTTTGACGATTTTTCATTCTCCATCAGTTCCACGGCAACCGAATCCTTCAAACTTAGAGCCTGATAATTGTTGCATTTGCTATTGTCTTCCTCCACCTTCATATTGATTACCAGAGCCATTTCCAAGCTCTTCAACAACTCATCTCTGTTCAGCAAGCTTTTTAGGGATGGTAGTATAATTTCCTTGACCCTAGAAGCCATTTTTTCAAAGGCTTCTCCCTATGGTTGCAGCGTATGGGCGGCCTCATTCTCATTTATAATTTTCTTGCTTTTTTTAATTCGACCTGATCTCTTGGGATCAGAAAGTTTGATTTGAGCAATCTGGGCTATACCGGTTGGGTGCAGAGGTTTGAACTTAGAGCCTCTCCTGCTAGCAAGTCCCATGGGGCCTTATTCTCAGAGCTCCGTCCCGCATATTGGTCCAAGACCTAGTCCTGGATCTGGTCCAAGTCCGAGACCTCGTAATGTCTTCGCGGACCCCCTATTGCATCTACCCTCACCCGTCTTTAGACCTGCCTTTGGAATCATGCCGCCTTGATTTTTAATTTCAAAATTTGACGAAACAACAGTTTTCCTTATACCCAAATTGACCCTCCTTTGCACGCAGTTGCACACTAACTGTCACATCCCAATTCTAGGGTACACTTATCCATGGTACCCTAAAGAATTATGAATGAGACTCGTCTCTCTCCTAGGGATGGATATCCAGAGATGTACTGGATCGTAAAACATAACAATATAACAGCGGAAGCATAATAACATATTTATAGAATCAATACCAAACCATCCAAAAAGTGTCTCACATGATATTGTTTGGTGAGCACAATTAAAGATAAACAAATTGTAAATACCATCCTCCCGTGAGATTGTTAAACATAATAAATAAATTTTAGAATTAAAATTAGCGTTTTCAAATCCAACATAAATAAACAGTGTTCTTTCAGCACAAGTCTTCATTTCCACATGCCAAGGCCATGCCAAAGTAGGACCATCAAGGAGCCACAATCTCTATGGTTCAGCTGAAAATGTTATGCTTAAAAGCATGAGCTACACTAGCCTAGTTAGAACAGATATTGTGAATCCCTTTAAGAATTAAATGGGGATCAAATCCACCTTCCATTAGTAACATGATGTATCAATTAATACAACAAAATGAATGTAATGAGATGAATGAACACATAAACCATCATTCACATATAATGGCACACGCACTAACATGAATGCAATGCATGCTGTTTGGCATTCGTACAATGATTGTTCACGCTAGATCCACTATCAATCCCCTGGATGCTTTGCGAACCACTTGGGCCACCAATGGCATTTGAACTTGATAGCATTCTACTTGTACAACGAACTTTTAGGGGCTTTCAACCCATGGGGATTAATGCCCGATTCACTCTTTTTGATCATGGGAGCAAATCCAGGGCATCATAGTTATTCACACACAATCCCTCGTGAACATCACTAGTGTATGGTCTACCAATAGATTTACACTCGATCATAATATATCAGCCTGGGTTTGTTGGGTTAGCTAGACCCTCACCCCTTAGTCTTTCATAGGCTTTCACATTCAACATATAGTTCGTCGATGCTAAACATCATAACACTCTGTGATCCTTTCTAGGTCACACATCCTCACATTTCATCCATTGATTTCCCTCTTTGAAACACAATGATCAAGTCACAATTAGGGATCTATACATGCATCTTATCATTAATGCATGATACTCGTATATAATATGCATCATGTATGCTTACATGTAATCATAATTCTAATACTTTCCAATATAAATCAATTAAAAGAAACATATTATGTTCACATTTTATAACATTCATTAATGGTATGATACATTCATGAGTTAATATATACCCAAACATAATCATTTTGTATTCATATTTCATACACAATATGTACAAGACATGCATTAAACCGTGAAAGAACTGAAAAGAAAATCCAAAGTTGGTAGAGTTTGGTGGACTGAAGGGTCCACCAAAGACCTGCCGACAACTTTGGCAGATCCACCTTCGGTGGACCGAAGTGTTCGGCGTCTCCAACCGAGAACAGGTAAGGTCGGTAGGTCCTTTGGTGCACCGGTGGCTCCACCCGAGAACTGCCTTTAAGTTCAGTAGGTGTTCGACAGATTTTTCGGTGTGCCGACACGCCACACTAGAAGACTCAGGAACTTCGGCAGATGCTTCGGTCTGTTGACGCCGCATGAAATTCCCTAATTTTGAGGATTTCTCCCCCATCTCATCATACAATCTCCAAACCAAATATCATTAGTAATAACAACACTTCCACATCAAAACCCATTATATATATCAATTAATTTCCATAATAATCATTCAAATATACATATTAAATCAAACAAGTTATCATATCTAAACATGGTTTAAACATAAAACAACAGGATTTCAAATTAGAGCTACTAGAATTTATGGTTATAATCACATATGCTTCATATAAAACCAACCTAAATCTAATACTCACCTAAGTATATTATTGAACTAAATCACTCATAAATAAACTCACAAAACTGAACTTACCTTGTTTTGTAGGTCTTAGTGAACTTGCACTTTTCTCTTTTGTAGGAAATGCTGAATCTCTATCAATTCTCCTCTTCAAACCTTTGAGTTTTTTGCAACAATTAATTTCTCTCTTCTCTTCAACCCACGTATGGTTCCCTCTCTTTCAAAAATCAAAAGACAAGAGGTTATTTTAGGGTTCATTATGTAACTACCCTAGGATTAAATGTAGACCAATAGATCACGCCTTTTGAAAGGAGGTGATCTAAGCCTTTGATTTAAAAATATAAGATATGATGTTGTGTGGATGCATAACAGCCTCTCTATGCATTTCATCCTATCCAAAAATCACTTAAGAACTTTCAAGTTAAGCCCCTAGTTAATTATTAAGGAACCCTCAGAAAATATCAAAATAGTCCGTACAGATTATGTAATTACAAAAACACTATAGCATTAAGCAGGATCTTATAATCTACCCTCCTTAAAAAGGATTTCGTCCTCGAAATTTACGTACCTAGTCCAAGAAGAGATGTGAATATTTCTGTCTGATATCCTCTTCCAATTACCAAGTAGCTTCCGATTCCCCATGATGACTCGATAAGATATTCAACATTGGGATCATTTTCCTCCTTAATACTAGCTCTTTCCGATCCAGAATCTGAACTGGCTGTTCTTCATATGAGACATTCTCCTTGATTGAAATTAATTGCCAATCTATCACACATGATGGATCTGGTTGATACTTCCTAAGCATCGATATGTGAATGACATCATGAACAAGTGATAACTTCGATGGTAGATGCAACCGGTAAGCTACCTCACCTACTCTTTTTGATATCTCAAATGGTCAAATGAATCAAGGTGCAAGTTTCCCCTTCTTCCCAAACCTTAGAACTCCCTTCATAGGTGAAACCTTTAGAAACACTCAGTCGCCAACCTCAAATTCCAACTTCCTTCTTCTTACACTAGCATAACTTTTTTGTCGACTTTGAGCTGCGAGTAGTCTCTTTATGATCAGTCTGATCTTCTTAGTTGTCTCCAAAATAATTTCCGGTCCCATTATTACACTCTCTCTTGCTTCATTCTAGCATAAGGGTGATCTGCACAGTTTCCCATATAAGGCTTCAAAAGGTGCCATACCAATGTTAGTCTTGGCTTAAAATATCATATCGAGGTTGCATATCGGTTGGCCCAAAAAAGGATACGTATTGGATACGCATGGATACACTGTAAAAATCATGGATATGGTGGATACGCAAGGAAAATGGTGGATAAATAAAACAAGACTCATTTATATGTAAAGATAAGCTAAAAATATGATAAATTGACATGCTTTTAATATGATACACCCACACATATAATACATATGTTAACATGGAAACCAATTGCTACGCACGCAGGCACATAAACACTTTAAAAAAACCTCAATAAGTGTAACGGAGAGTCATAATATATCACATAAACTAATAAAACATAAAAAATAATATTTATCTCATGGAATGGTGTTTATATATATATATATATATATGTATATATTAACTAAATTATGAATTCATAATATTTGTCATAGGATGATCTTTTATTTTTAAGATACAAAATATATGATCAATCAAGTATAAAAGCTAATCTAGGATGACATTGTGTACTTTTATTTAAAAAAAATTAGAAACTATTGAATCATTTATTTAAAAATATTAAATTATTTTATATCTAAACATTATGATTAATAGGTATTTTTTTTGTAAAAAGATTATTTATTATTTTTCAAAAAATCTCTAAGAACATTGTATATTTATTGAAAAATAGGCAACTAGATCTATGGATATCAAGTGAATCCATAGATCCAAGTAATAAGATTCCAAAACATGCTTTAGACAAAGTGTATTATTTAGAATGAAAACAAAAACTCTTAGAATGCATACCTCAGAAAACAATGCAAGAAGAAGAAAAATGCTTTTAAGCTCCAAATAGATGTTGTCAATCAACTAACATGATTTTGGGATGAAATTGGCTGTACTTTAGTAGGGTTTGGTTTTTTGGCTAGGGATAGAAGAAGTGTCAAACAAAGGAGTGAATCTTGTACGATATATTGTAAGTTGTAACATATAGGATGTATTGACTGATATGGTCGATATATTACATGTATCGACTGATACCGTGTAGGAATTAAGTTATCCTAAAATGCAAACGTGTGTTGTGCCGATAGAGTGGATACAAGATACGTATCGACCTTACCGATGGATAAAATAAGATATTTTAAACCATGTTTCAAATATGTGAGCCAAATCAATGGGCATGAACTCTCCCTCACCTCCCCGACTTTGTTTCTGGAGGTGCGGCATCCTGAGCCTCATATTGTAATGCAAAAAAACCAGCTTCTCCAACTTTGCGTAACTTAGACGGTTTCGTGCTTCAGTATGGATGAGAGAGAGAGTACTCCAGTTCCTCTCACATCCACTAGATGAAGCCGCCTGTGATAAGAGTCTCAGGCTACTCTCCTAAAGTTGGGGGTATCGGTGCCATACAAAAACCATCACTCAGCTGCAAACAATCAAACACAAAAATTCAGATCTCATATAATTTATAAATTATAATCCTTCTGAATAACTGATTAAGATTTTCAATTGTTTTCTAACAAGTAATACACTAATACCTAGTTCAGATGAAGTCCGAGCCCTAATAGCTGCTTGATCACCAAATCCATACATAACATCTCTAAATAGTTTCTCCCAATTTGAGAAAGAGAAAGAGATTGTTACTATTAAAATTAGTGTTTAAAAAAGAGATTGTTACTGTGTTAGTGAAAGATATTATTAAATCAATCATATTTATTTAACAATCTCTTAGAATGGATGGTATTTCTTACCTCATTAAGTGACGCATTAGATCTGGTTAAATCACTCTTCAACCTCAAAATGATTCTTCAGAATGTACTTATTAACTCTGCATCGCTTCCAAGGTCTTTAGTATTATAGTCTGCCAGATGGAGGTAAAATGCTGAAAAAATGATATAAATGATATCAAATATTCTGGTTAAATCTTACAAAGAGTACGAATTAGGAATATCATATTATAATTTATATCTGCTGCATGGATGTCCTGTATGAGTTGCTTATCACATTTCGCTTCAATAATTTTACAATAGTTCTTGTAATGTCTAGGAGCAGTGGCTTGAATTGCTAGCTCTGATTTTCTAATAGCTTCATATACAGAACCCATCATAGTATGCTTCTCTCCATCCATCACCTTCAGTACTTTAACGATAGGATCATGTATCTCTGATACTAGCTGTGCACACTCCCAGAATGGGCAATAGAGGACAATTTGCTCAACTTCTTTTCTAATAAGGTCCTTAGCAGCCCGACATCCTTGCCACTCATCTGAGAGGAACATTCTCTTTAGGTCTGCCTTCTCTTGAATAATGCTATTAATAGCAATAAAGTTTGTCGCATACTGTGTAATCTCAAGCCTAAGTAGCTCTCCTATAGTGTGCTGCCTCATCAGGTTTAGAACCCAATTATGGTTGTAGATGAAGTTCGTTATCCTCTTGGATATTTCAATTACCTCTTTCACTAGCTTCTTCTTCTCGAAGTCATGTAACATCTGATCAATACAATGTGCTGCACAAGGTGTCCAGTACAATTGCCTCTTCTTTTGCATCAACAATTCTCTTGCCTTCTTGAATCATGATTGATTGGCAGTGACAACCTGTACAACATATTTCTTCCCATATCATCTACAACCTCATCCATCAACTTGAAGATGTATTGGTGATCCATTATCTGACCAGATGCATTCACTGACTAGTGAAAAATTGCCTTCCCATCACAGTACACTAAGAAATTTATAATGGATAACCTTGTAGGCCTTGCCCAACCATCACACATGATATTCACAACATATTGCTCCCATTTCTTCATAAATGACTGAATATAAGTCTGTATCTCCTCAACCTCTGTATCTAGTATGGGACTTGTGATCTTATAAGGGGTGGGACCCTTAATCTCTGGGCCGGCTCTAGCAATCTCATTAATCATGGTATGATAATATGGGTTGTTTGCTGCGTTTGGTGAGATGTTACTATATATGAACCATCTACCAATGGTTTGCTTCACATTCTTTGCCCATTTTTCCGAATGCCAATCATCCTTCAGCCTACGCTGCGTCGCGTCTCTACTCTTGTGACTAGAGGGATCCATCTCTTATAAACTGGGAACCCTAGCCTTCTTAGACTTCTTGCTAACCATTTTGTTAAAAGCTTCTCTGACACTTGTGTTGCGCATCAACCCACGCCCAACCCTTCTAGCAACAGCAAATCCATCATCCACACCTCTCTCTCTCTCTCTCTCTCTCTCTCTCTCATTCTGGTGCTGATCATATATAGACCTCCTCACTGCAGCATCATACTGCTCTCTCTTAAGGGGTGTCATCACATCATCATCATCAACAACATCCTCTTGTATGCCCTTTCCCCTATCCCTCCTAAAGCCACTAGATGATCCACCTGCTATCCTCTCCCTCCTCCTTGTCAATAGCAACCTCAGCCTTCTTTGAATTCCTAAGGTGCTCCTCTACAGCCTTCAATACCTCCACTAGGCAATTCAAACACTTCTCCACATTGGGATTCCCTCCTACTAGATGGTTTTTCAATCTAGTGATCCCACCTCCCTTCATCTCCTTATGGCAGTAATTACATCTCGTCCATAATCTATTCCCATTTATAGCTTCCCCAACTGCCCTCCTCTCCCTTGTCTTAGGCGTCATATTTACAAAAAAAAAAGACAATAACAATTTAACCTATGTACACAATACATAAGAAATTAAGAATAAAATAGTATTTAATTGTAGAAGACTTGAAGTAAAACAAATTTAAAATAACATATTAATAACAAAGTAATTGAATTTGAATGATAAATAAAAAATTAATTTTAATATTTTTATTAAAATAATATATAAATTAAGTTTAATATTAATTTATTATATAAATTTATGAAACTAA
>JAUPMG010021166.1:0-15144 GCA_031762675.1 Pachysandra terminalis | reverse complement strand
TAATATTTCTTGTTTTAGAAGCTATTTTGGATGTATTTTAGTGTTTTTAGGTCTCTTCAAGTATATGTATTAGATTATGATTCTTTTTTTTGTGTAATTAGGGTATAGGAATAAGTCTATATAAACGGTCTATTATTGGTGTAAAGGGAGAAGACGAATTTTGTATAGAATTTTGCACATTGTGTTTTGAGATGTGATTCCTCTTATTTCTCTGGTATCGGTGAGATTCCTTTACCAACCCTTGTTTCATCAGATTGGTGAGATTCCGATATGTTCAAGGTCCTGGCAGTGAGATTCTGTCAGATTATCCTACTTTTTCTATTATTTTTCTTCTTTATTTATTGTTCAATGCTGTACCCAAAGATCATCTTGCCGTCTGGCATCGGAGACTAGAGAAATGGTACGAGGTTTGTACCTCTTTCTCTTCTTCTTATATTTTTTTCTTTTCTTATATGTAGGCACCAATCTGTAATAAAAAATAATAAAAGGTCGGCGGCGCAATCCGGTCCGTTTGGATTGGACTGGACGGTACCAGCTGTGCTCAGTCCATAACCACTCCCGAGACAATAAAAAATGGTTGACAGCCTTGGCAAGACTACTACAGAACCTCAGCCATGAAAATCGGAAAGAGAGAGCAAACCTAAGGCTCATCCAAATAATTAAATTTATAGTTTCGTTAAAAGAATGGAACTCTTCTTTGTTTCTACATAGCATATAGCTTCAGCTAGCTAGTTGCTAGCCCTTGTATACGTTTTGTGGACATGTGGGTTTGCCCTTTTGATCATTAATACAATTGAATATTTAACGACAAACTAAAAGAAATCTGTACTAAGAGCTTCATTGGAACGGGTTATATTGCCATTATTTGTATCTATAGTATATTTCATTTTCTATTGCCTCCTTAATGAGTCACATTTCTTTTTCCCCATGAAACATTCTACTCTGATTGCAGAAATATACTTTATATACATGGATCTATTAAATATTAATTTATGGATCTCTCTCTCTCTCTCTCTCTCTCTCTCTCTCTCTCTCTCTTTTCATCCTTGAAACTAACTAAGTCTTCTATCTTAAACATCAAAATTGTTGGTTATTTTTTCATTACTATCAGACTCAGTTGATTCGGAAGTTATCTCATGAATGACGAAACCATCTAGCATATGCTTGACATCCCTGTTTTTGTTTTTATATATGTACCTCTCTCTCTCTCTCTCTCTCTCTCTCTCTCTCTCTCTTTTCATCCTTGAAACTAAGTCTTCTATCTTAAACATCAAAATTGTTGGTTATTTTTTCATTACTATCAGACTCTCAGTTGATTCGGAAGTTTTCTCACGAATGATGAAACCGTCTAACATATGCTTGACATCCCTATTTTTGTTTTTATCTATGTATTTATTTATTTATTTGATGAATGATGAAGTTGAATTAAATAGAGAGAAAGATTGTAAAAAGAAACCAGACGAAATCTAGGCCAGCTAGCCTATGATAAAGACCATGCTCAAATCACAAAAAAGTAAAGCAAGAACAAATAAACAAAAAGAATAAAGAAAAGGCACTAAAAGAAGAAGCCAAATCAAGAGCAAGCTAAGGACCATCCACCACTTTGTCTAGAAGCTCGTTTGGTGGAATGCTTGAGAATATAGATCCCTTTCTAGCACCTCTCTTAGCTAACCTATCTGCCAACTTGTTAACAATCTTGGAACATTGGAGCATGCGTTATTCAATCCAGTTGTGAAGGAGTGAGCTAATTTATTGAGGTGAATAACCTATCTGTCATTGCTCTTTTTTTTGGACATCTATTTATACAGAATTTTGGGGGATTAATCATACTGACTTTGATTGTAAATGGGGAATGAATTGGGATACATAGAGATAGTTTTATGATTAATACATGTTTTGGATTTGAAAGTTGTATATATATATATATATACTCATTCTACAGGTCTAGGCCTTAGGGCCAAATTAATAAAATTTATATTTACTGATAAAAAAAAGTCTCCAATAGTAGTCATGAACAAGGCAAGCGAAGATACCACTATAGAGGAGTCTTTCTCCACCTCCAAGTCAGTCAAACACAATCATTGTGCCTCCCTCGAGCCTGCGATCAACATACTAACCTCTGTTGCCCTGACTGCATGTCCTTCCCCAGTTGGGCCCAAAAAATAATGCTGTATATCGCCAAGTTGATCTCCGAAACATTGCCAACTCCAGAGGGGCCAAGGTTACCAAACAAGTGCCCATCAAAGTTCAGCATGATAAAACACGCTCGAGGTGGCTTCCACGCTCATCTGCCAATGGAGATGAAAAGTAATCGTGGTCCATTCCTTGAACACCTCTGGCTCAAAGAACTATGAAAATTCTGGAGAGTAAAAGCCCAAAAGAGCAACCAAGGCCGCCATATCTGTGATTGAACACCTCCTAACTCTGTCCTCAAAAATTCTAATGGCGTGAAAACCATCATGTACAAGAGCTTCCCTCTCTTTGCCAGCCCTCAGAACCTCTACTGATCTAGTAGCTGGTCATTATTTTCTGGAAAAACTCCGAGCTTCGCCCAGCATACTGAGGAAATGAGTGTTCACCTCTCTAGCAACACAGCAATGGATGAATAGGTCCATAGACTCTCTGGCTCATACAAAAACGGCAGATATAATAAGGAGATACGGCAAGGGACAATCTTCATTTCAGTGCATTCCACATGCATTGATTCTTTTGAGAACTGCATTCTAGAATTAAGACTCACTAGTGGCTGACAATTTTTCTCGGTCCATTGCAGGCATGACTTGGAGTCTGTCCTTTAAGTGGGCTCCTAGACCAGCCGACTTGGCTGAGCTTGTTGCTATTTGATTATTGAAAAATTTCTCTATAGATCCCTCAGAAACTGACTACTTCATTTGGACTCTTGACCTTTGAGCGTTTTTTTCCCAATAAGTACTTTTTTCATTTTTACATCTTCCAACAGACTGACACGGCAACGATGGCCAACCCTTCTGAATCAGCGACATATTGGTCTGCCACTTCTCCTGGCAACTGGTGAAATCGTGATAGGTTAGCTGAAGAAATAATCGATTCAGTTCGGTGAGCATTAAAATTTATCATTTGTTTCTTACCATATGAAGATTTAGGAGGCAAATGACTATACCATGTGAAGCATTTCCTTTAGCAAAGTTCAACTGTGGCAGCTTCCAACAATAATTGTTAGCTATCTCATTACACCTATAAAAACCTACCTATTGTTCACTGGTAGATATATAATTTTCTTCTGAGAACAAATTAAAATTTGGTATCTTGTATTGTTTCAGGAAGGGAAAATCTAAGCCAATGTTGGCCAGATATGGCTGATAGTACACAGTCCATGGAATTTCCGTTCCCATCCCTTTCTTGGCAACATTATCATGGATCATGTTTTGATTTCATCTCTCACAATCATCATAGAATGTCTTATTACGACATCTCTCATTAGCTGTTGTTTGGGTATTATGTATTGCAACAATAGCTCTCATTATTCTGAGCCACGAAGTCGTGGTCATTGCTGCCTCATGAGCAACGTCTCTTGACATTTGCAACTGTAGTATTCACCATCACAGGGTCATGGGTGTTTCTCGCTCCCTCCCTCAATGAAGAAGATAAGGGGTTTTTGATGTGTTCTCTCTGGCTTCACATTTAATACTAGTTGGAGATAACTCTCGTATATCCTATAGCATATCACACATATTCTGAATAGAGTTTCCGAATTCATCAAAATACCATGTTTGCTTTCAAAAAGTTCTCTTTGTTCAGCAAACGGCTCACTCTGCTCTTTTTTTTTTTTTTTTCCAACTTCAAGAATCTTGTTAAAGGCCAAGTGAGCCATATTAACAATCTGCTTTGATGATCTTCATTTTGGAATTTTGGACATTCCTATTCATGACAGGGTCCTGCCAAGTATGCCAAAAAAGTTGTTTGGTAAAAACTTTCAAGCACAATGTGATTGACACGCTTATCCTAAATCATATTGTGTTTCCCAAGTGCTGATCTGAGCCTTCAGAATAAAATCAAGCTGGCCTTGATTATGCAGCCAGCAACTGCCAATGTTGTCAACCTGCACCAAACTGTATGTATTCTTTGCTTTTGTTGTCAACTTGAGTTTGCAGTGAACACTGGAGATCAGAAATAACTTGATAAGTGAGTGATGAAGTGGATAGAAGAACATAGATGGAACAGCGAATAGGTGAATATTTATACTAGGGGCATGTGGCATTGAACAAAATCCTCTCTTGGATGTACTTTTCTTTTTAGCAGATAACAAGGTATCTGTAAGTTTGTAGTATTTCTTTTAAATCTTTCCACTTGAAGAGTCCAAATCATGGTGATCTTTATTTGTCCTTCTAGTTCTGTTTCTCAGCCACAATGACCAGCATAGTGTTTAAACTCGGTTCCCGGCTCGGGATCGTTCTCGGCCGATCTTGAGTTGGATTGGCGATCCAACTCGGGATCGGCCAAGACGAACGGCCACATTTAATTAATAAAAAAATAAAAAATTTTATGGATCGTCCGATCCATTTTTTTTTTGGTTCTTCTCGGATCGGAAATGACTCGGGGATTGTTCCCTTCCGATCTCGAGTTGGATCGTCCGATCCAACTTGGGATTGGACGATCCCTTACACCATGATGACCAGACTCACTGGGTTTTTAATCTTCAGGGAGGCCGGTCAAACTGAAAAACCACGGTGGAGGTTGTTTGAATGAAGTTTTCATCCAAAACTCATCTCTGCCATTGTTGATCTTTAAAATTGCACACGCTTAAATACTGTCAGATGTGATTTCTCAATTTGCAAAACTGAGGCCGAAACAATCTTCATTATGGTTGAAAATCCTTGATCATCAACTTTATTTATTTATTTTCTTTAGAATTATGCCTTGGGAGCAGAGCAATATTGTTTTTGTTTGCATTATTCATTAGCCTTGTTACTAGAGAGTTATTTCTGCATGCAGGTAACCAGAACTTTCCATTAGACTGCATCAAGCATCCTCGAACTAAAATATTTGAAGCTAAGGTTACTGAAGGCTTTCATTATGGATATACAATCGAAACTAATATTGAAGGAAAGCTTCTTCGTGGGATACTATTTTCCAACCAGCCAACTTTTTCCCATGCAGCTAATGATTACCTCAGTAGGTGAGTATATTCTATTTTGACTGTATTACTTTCTGAGAGCTTCAGTTGCAATAACTCTTCTTCCTTTCTTTTTACTGAAAATTGGTTCGAATGGTATCAATTATTTGTATGTCAGGAAAAGGATGGCTGCAGAGGTTGATTATGCTAAGGCAAGTAATGGCCACAACACCAGATTAAAATCTGCTACACTTGTGGAGAAGGAGACAGTAAATCGTGGACAGATGGATGGTCTTCGTGGAAAAGAGTCAACATCACAGACATCCCAGATGGAAACTGTTCTTGCTTCCCATTCAAATAATTTAGCGCATGTT
Source organism: Pachysandra terminalis (assembly GCA_031762675.1). NCBI lineage: Eukaryota > Viridiplantae > Streptophyta > Magnoliopsida > Buxales > Buxaceae > Pachysandra > Pachysandra terminalis. The sequence continues at coordinate 9,678 of JAUPMG010021166.1, read as the reverse complement.
GATGTTTCCCAGCCCCATATAGTTAAGTCTCCTTTTCTATGTCTTGAATTTGGTGGTCATTTCGGCTGTATCTTTTGGTAGTTGTATGTTATGCTTATTATATGAACCTATTTACAACTGTTAAGTCTCCTTTTCTGTGTCTTGAATTTGGTGGACTTTTAAGCTGTATCTTTTGGTAGTTGTATGTTATGCTTATTATATGAACCTATTGACAATATGTCTTGAATTTGGTGGTCTTTTAAGCTGTTTCTTTTGGTAGTTGTATGTTATGCTTATTATATGAACCTATTTACAACAGTTGTGTACAAAATCCATATCGCTCAACTACCGCAGAATCACAATTTACTGCAAACCCTGTGTATACCCTGAAATGGATATCTATGATGTTGGAGTTCAGTCCCACACGAAATGTATATCTATGATGTCACGTTTGCTAAGTTGGTAATTTTCAGCAGGTCCCTGGGAACTCAGAACCATCACTGGCATCTCTTCCAGATATGAAAGTTGACAAGGTAAATGATGCACCAAATCCTAGTGCTGAAACTCCTAGTGAGAATTCTTCTGCCACAGTTGCGGAAATAATTACTTCACCCCAAACCAAGGTACAATGAAAGCTTAACTTTCCTTATATATTGTTATACACGTCTCTAGTAAATCAAGACAAAAAATTGCATGAATCCATAAGCATGAAGTTACCGTTACCTAGATGGTAAACTAGAGTTGATTGTTTCACCTCAAAGCATTGGTGATTGGTCGTTCGCCTCTTTGTTATTGTTATAGTTGTGTAGTTCGAAGATTTCACCACTAATTGATCCTAGCCTTTAGAACAATATTTTCATGGATTGATGATTGCAACTCGGTTGACAGTTGACAGTTGACAGTTGACAGACAGACATAATTGATGAATAGCAGTAAACCCGCGTGATGCACGAGATAAAATAGAAAGCAAATTTATAAAAATTAAATTTCCAATAGAAATCACACATCATTGATTAAATAGAGAAGATAGATATTCATCCAATCCAATAAACTTGAACGATCTAATGTCCCATTTACCCTTTTTCTTTTTAGGTCTTTTGAAAAAGCAAAAAATTAAACACAATTTCAAAAATAGTAAGGTAAACTACAATATATAAAATTTTATTTGTACAAAGAACTCATTTGAAAGAATAGGATAAAAAAAAATACATTAAAATGGATAAGAAAAAAATTCTTCAATAATGAATCATCAATGCTTATGTCGTACATCTCATTTGTTCCAATATCTATAAAATGATAAAATCCTTTGGCTCACTTTAAAATCAACCCAAAACTTGTGTCTTTCCCCTGCTATTCTATATCTTTAAAAAAAATTTACAGCAAAATTTATTGGCTTAGCCTTACCATGCCAAAATATTAAAAAAGAAATGATATTAAAACTTGTTCATAAAGATAAGTCAAAATCTAAGGAAAGTTTGCATACAACATAAATAAGGAACTTAAATAAACTTTACTAAAAGTAAGGGGAGCATAATAAAATGACTGATGAATATGATTGAAAAATAAGCATAATTTTTTAAATTTATATATACCTTTTAGATATATTTACATATATAATATATATGTTCATATAAAATATATATATAATTAATATGTAGGTGAATGACAGACAGGTTAAGGGCGGGTGAAGGTAAATCCGAACCATTAGGGATGGGCGGGTTACTCGTTTAACCCATCCCACTGCCTTTTTTTTTTGGTAAAAATCCACCCACCCCACCTCACTGCCAACCTAGACAAAAGAGAGAGAGAGGAAAAAAGCTAAAATATTAAAAAACAGTCAGACATAATTGATGACTAGCAGTAAGCCCTCGTGATGAACGGATAAAATAGAAAGTAAATTTATAAAAATTAATATTCCAATAGAAATCACGTCATTGATCAAATAGAGAAGATATATATTCATCCAATCCAATCAAACAGTCAAATGTTCCATTTACCCTTTTTCCTTTTAGGTCTTTTGAAAAAGCAAAAAAGTAAAATCAATTTTAAAAATAGTAATGAAATTGCAATATATAAAATTTTATTTATATAAAGAAATCATTTGTAAGAATAGGATAAAAAAATACATTAAAATAGATAAGAACAATTAATAAAAAGATCAAATTTCAAAAATAATGAATCTCCAATGCTTATGTCTTACATCTCATTTGTTCCAATATCTATACAATGATAAAATCCTTCTGGCTCACTTTAAAATCCATCCAAAACTCGTGTCTTTCCCCCTGATATTCTATATCTTTGAAAAAAAAAATCTCATGTAGTTTACAGCAAAATTTATTGGCTTAGCCTTACCATGCCAAAAGTATTTAAAAAAAAAAACGATATTAAAACCAGTTCACAAAGATAAGTAAAATATAAGGAAAGTTTGCATGCAACGTAAATAAGGAACTTAAATAAACACTACTAAAAGTAAGGGGAGCATAATAAAGTGACTAATGGATATGATTCAAAGTAAACATAATTTTTTAAATTTATATTTACTTTTTAGATATATTTACATATATAATATATTTTTATATAAGATATATATAATTAATGTATAGGTGAATGACAACGGGACAAGTTAAGGGTGGGTCATAGATTGGGAAACAGGGACAGATCTTGTACAGAGTTGTGTTTTTTGCTGTTTTGTGGGGGATATGGGGTGAGAGAAACTGAAGATTATTTGAAGAGAACAGAAAAAGTGTTGGTGCTGTCATAGATTTTATTTCAAGCTTGGCTGCCTCCTGGGTCTGCATATTACCTGAGTTTAGAGATCTATCATGGGCTGGTATATCGTGATGTTGGGCTACAATGGCATCGCTCTAGATGGTGGTGTTGTTACTTTTTGGGTCTTCTTCCCCTTGGTTCCTTACCTTGGGGAATCGAGTGTGCTTTGGACCAGTTTCTGTGTTTTTGTTTCTTTTGTTTTCTTGATTTCCCTTCTATTTTCGTTGCTTTGTTGAATTTCTTGAATATATATATATATATAATGCTGAGTTATTATTCAAAAAAAAGTGTAAGGGCAGGTAAAGGTAAATCCGAACCATTAGAGGGATGGGCGGGGCGGGGTGGGGTGGGTTACTCATTTAACCCACTTGCCAACCTAGACAAAAGAGGGGTTAGTGAAAAACTGCAGAGAGAGAGAAAGAGGGGGAAAAATCAAAAAGGAAAAAAGATAAAATATATAAAAAAAAAAAAAAATTACAGCAGGCCGTCCCATCAGTAGACATTCATTTAATGCATAGAAGGAAAATACATTAAAATAAGAATGAAGAAGCTTGAACTGAGAGATTGTATAGGAGAGAGAGGGAAGTAGGTAAGTTTCTAGAGAGAGAGAAAGAAAAGGTGTGTAAGTGTGGGATCCTCTTAATTAGCTAAAAATATGGGTGTCAATGGATACCCGTTACCTGAGAAACCCAAAGATAGGTAAGTTTCTAGAGAGAGAGAGAGAAAGAAAAGATGTGTGTGGGATCCTCTTAATTAGCTAAAAATGGAGGTGTCAATGGGTACTCGTTTCCTAACAAACCCAAAGAAACCGAAACCGTTTATAAGCTTTGGTTCCTGGTTTATATTCCCGTTTTATAATAGGGTTCGGTTCTGGTTCCATATAAATGAACCCCTATAGGAATCGGGTACCCATCGGGTTTCGGGTATTTTAGTTTGATATTTACTACTAGAGCTTTGTTAAACTAATTATTTTAAGGTACTATTAATAACACAACTTACCTAACACTAATTAATTGATCTTAAAGTGATTACTTATTTAAGTTTTCAATAAGCATTAATGGTTTTAATATCTTACCTAATCAATTTAAAAAAATATTTGTTTTTTCTTTTTCTACTCTAGTTTTCTTCCATCTTCTACTTCAACCTTTCAATCGTTTTAGCAGGATTTGATTTGAAACAGTCTACTTGTGTTTGTACCAAGTGGGTCTCATAAGAAATTAATCAGAGATGTGATGTCCCTTCTTCATACACATGGTTATGATTAGTCTTTCAATCCATATATTTACTCTTCATCTATAGAGTTTAGCAGGATTTGATTTTAGATGGTTTTGCTTTCCTTTTAAGTAGGTTAATGAGAACATTATGTGTGTGATTTTAGATGGTTTTGCTTCCTTTCAATCGTTTTAGCAGGATTTGATTTCAAACAGTCTACTTGTGTTTCTATCAAGTGGGTCTCATAAGAAATTAATCAGAGATGTGGTGTCCCTTCTACATACACATGGTTATGAATAGTCTTTCAATCTATATATTTACTCTTCATCTATAGAGTTTAGCAGGATTTGATTTTAGATGGTTTTGCTTCCTTTTAAGTAGGTTTAATGAGAATGTGACAGGTGTTCTCTGTTTTTTATTTTTTATGTGTGCGGTATTAACTTTTGTGGAATTTGGTCTCAGAATCGTCTTCTTCCTTTTTGATTTGGTTTCTTAAGAATTTAATGAGTAGTAGATTGGGTTCTTCTAAAGAGCTTTATCCTTTTTAGGATATGAGATTTGGCCACATTTGGTTTCAGATTGAAGTGTTTACCTGTCTGTTTCCATTGTGTGTTCGTCCTATGAATATGGGTTTTTTGTTTCTTGCTTTCCTTCTCTCTATTAGTGTATCCAACTGTGTCCCACAAAGTCAAACGGATTGAGACTTGAGAGTGTACTTCTCTTAGATGTGTACTTTGTGTTGAAATTCTATGATTTAGATTTTATGTCAAATTTTGATCTTTATTGAGACCTGACGGATACCCGCTAAAAACCAGTTATATTGGTTTTGGGACTGAGGATGATAATCCCGGAACCAAACCCGACTATACCCAGAACCGTCTTTTATAATAGGGTTCAGTCTGGGACTACTCAGACCTGGACCAAACCCAACCCGTTTGACACCCCTAGCTAAAAATAACACAAACAGTGATAAAGAAAGCTATCAGATAGGTTTATGCAAACAAAGAAACAAAAAAGAAATCAAAATGTGGTCAAAGTCCAACTGTCTTTTTTATTTTTTTATTTTTTACATTAGCAAACATGTCAGTCCCTTGCTACAGTAATTGGAGGGTTTGCCTTAATGTATAGTATAGATTAGCAATAATATGGATTTATGCTTATATTTGGAATGCATTCAAACCTAGTCAAGACAACTGATGACGAATGTTTTGGCACTCGGAGAAAAATTGCATGTTGCACCTATGCATTAATACAGATTAAAGGCCTTAATACTCTATATGAATTCATGAGCTCTGATTGTGTTCCAGATGACAGGGCACCAGCCTCCAAAGAACATGATCCCTTGAGGAAGGACTGTCAACCAAAATCAACATGAAATAGATTGAAGAACAGACCCTCTTGGAAGCATTTTGTACAATGATCAAGCAAGAAATGGAGAATTGGAGACTGTGATCTCAAATACAATCTGGACTTTGTTCTAACTTGGATCAAGATCACAAACAACTATGAGAGATGCATCCACCCTTTTTGCCTCAAGATCCATATGACAGGCCAATACAGGTACCAGTCAAGTTCAGATGTCATTGCAGCTGCTAGACACTCATGCTTTATGGTAAATATCTAGGTGCCAGAGTGATGCCCAAACGATGAGATGACTGACTGTTCCTCAACGTAGTTTGTTTTTTGTCGTAATGTATCAGACTTCAGGGAAGCCAGTAATCGTCGAAATAAATTGGGTAAGAAATCATGGGTGTCCTCTTCCTTTACAGCAGAGAAAGATGGTCAACATTTTATGTAAATTTTTAAAACATACCCAGCCCCTTAGCCTGCCTGTATGAAGTAGAGTAGCAACCAAAAAGATGGTTTTATGGTGGAAGCTGCTACACTTCCACCTATTAAAGGGTCTTTCATTTGATTATTTCTGTTTAAGAGTTGGAATGGCTCAAAAAAGTTCAAAAATAAAAATGTGCAGGAAATATTGCGAGTACGAGAAATAAGAAATGCAGGACGGGGATCTTCTGTGAACCTTACCTTTCCCCAGGTGGACCCAAAAAAAAACTTAAGAGACCTGTAAATCCTAAACTGGACTTGCTTCTATCTTACTCGATGATGGCTAACCTGTTTTGTGGGTACACCTTGGACAGGTGTTAACCTTGTGTGAGGTTCTCATCCTTGGAGAAAATGTAATGGGTAAATGATAATCACAACAGTATACGTAAAATATGAAATAATTATTATTAAAAAAATAAAAAGTGATCGACCTGGGGATATCATCTCTCTTTCACAGGAGGCTTCCCACAACTTCAGCGTTTCCACGTACGCTTCCCACATGACATTCCCCCAATCGTGAGGGAAACTGTTTCAGGCCGATAACAAACACGTTATATATATATATATATATATATATATATATATATATACATTCAATCGACTAGTGAAAATGTCTCGAGAGTTCTTATCTGGTTTAGAGGGCTATGGATTCAAGTATACAATGCAACCCAATAGTCGAATGGTTCACCTCATCCATACAACGTCCTAGGTAGATTTAATAATAAATTTTAAAAACATCCATCTGATCTTTTACGTTCTTCGTTTGCATCTAGATGGTGGATTCTGGCAAATTGGGAGTTGCTATACCCTCAGAAGGCTCAATATGATTCACATATCAGATGAAACTAAAATCAGAAAAACAAGTCCAAAAAAAAAAATTCTTAAAAGAAACTATCACCTGAAAAGTAAATTTTTGTTCATTCAAAGATCAGCTGAACTTGTACTTGATGCTTAGGAATCTAATCATGGTCGTTTCAGTTAAGAAAATTCAGCCACAGAAATCCCACATTAAGCAAAACCTACAATATCACTACATAACCAAACAGTCTGAATTGTCTATACGATTTGGACCTGGTTTCTCCGACGTATTACAGCTTAATGACCAATAGAAGAACAATATTTGCCTTCTCAAGAGTTCAAAGGCATCAATTACTGCCACCACCAAAGAGGTAATTCAGGGATGATCCACCACCAGGGGCAGAATGGACCTTAGTTGAAGGCCGATCCTGCACAACAAGCAAATATCAAGAAAATTACATTGGCTAGAAGCTCAAAAATAAAAGATTTAGAAACAAACGTATAGATTAGAGGAAGAGGATGATTACACTAAAACACAGTTAACAATCACCACGATCAGTAATTACTAGATATTGATCAAGTGTAAAGGATGAGATCAGACATCATATATTGAAGTCCTGCTATAGCAAAGACAGGTATGGATTCTCCACGTTAATCTATATGTTCAGTCCCAAAACAATTCCTGCCATAAGGTGAAGTTTGGCAAATCACAACACTGGTCAAATCAAAGTCACGCATAGGGGCAGAATGACAACTCATTTGGAGTGTAGGCCCTCACCACCAACCATTCTCCATTTGAGTTGGATTATCCCTTAATAAATACCAGATCCCCGAGGCACATGGCATCCGTTTCTGGCCATCGCCTCTTTCAACTAGTGTTGAGACCTACAATAAATGTTTTAACCAGATTGTATCATATCATGGTACCTAGAGCTTCGATGACTCAAATAGATTATCAGGTGAGACTTGAACTAAAAAGGAGCCAGTGAAGAGCATTTAGCCATAGTAATTCACAACAAACTGCCTGCATCACTGAATAGGGATTTGGGGGGAAGCGACCATTGCCTCCATGCTCTTTATCAGGGAAGGGGGGATACAGAGATTTATTGGAACTGGGAACTGGGAAGAAGGGAATAAGAAAGAAACTAGTGCCCTATACCGCAATTACATCTTTTCTGATAGGAGAAAACAGTACAAATATTTACATATTTTCAAGTTTTTATAGGAAGTTACAATAGCATTCCAGGTAAAGAGGCTTATGATTTAAATCCCTGGGCAAAATAGTCTACAATACCGTAATCTATAATTATGATCTAAATCTCTGGGCAAAATAGTCGCAAAATATTTTTATAACAGGCAAGCAGCTGATGTATAGCATATTTAACTAGTTGCATAAGATAAGTCACAATTTAATCATGACTACAACAATACCGTGATAAAGTTGCCGCTGTTCTGACCATCTGCCCGGAAGTAGTTGTTAGCAGTGTTCCCTGGGATGCCTGCTGGAATTTGCTTACTATTATCCACTGGTTGCACGGGAACTGGCAACTTTTGGGACGGGCCATTGTCCAAGGCTGGTGCTTGGTTCTGAGCAGTTTGGGCATTGCTTGTGGTGGGTTTTGGAGCTTCTCCACTCCCAAACAGGTAGCCCAACGAACTCTGTCCCCCTCCACTGCTAACTCCACGACCCATAGTCTCCGATTCCTCTTCTTTTCAGACAAGAAATCACGAAGGAATAAAGCCTTTGCAAAAATCCAGCAGATGAAGCAATCAAAACACTTGAGCTCAAAGAAATATCAAGTGAAAAATAACAGAAACAGGCAAAAGCAAATGCCACAGACAGGAAGCATAAGAAAGTATGCTCATATGAACCACATGATGTTTGAACATATGCTCAAGTATATCTGAATACTAAGATATCTCAGTAGTTTCTCTACTATCAATCCATTATTAAAAGTTAAAAATACTACACTAATTAAAATCAAGATCATGGGGTGTTAGAAATGAACAAGTTTCCATTTTGCTGATCTACTCTTAACTTCACTACTTCCTTTTCTCCATTTCCTTTTTCGATACTTCATTTATTCATAGGAGCAAAAAATCTTCCACTTTCTAACAAGATCCTGTCATTCCCCAACCATTTAGACCACAATCCCAACCGGTAGGTGCACAGATTATCCTTTATTAATGGCAAAAATAAAGAATCTGCACCTTCTCCTTCAAAAAGACAATCTTCTACCTCAAACACAATGATACAGTATTATTTATAATATGGTACAGCTTCCACCCATTGGAAGTGGTTGTAGAGCTATATGGAAGAACAAGAAACCACTGATACTGAAGCAATGTGACACTCTCAATGCACCATTAAATTAAATAAAAAAATAATTACAGATCAGAATTACACGTGTTATAATAACTAACTAAATTAAAATTAACACAACTGTAATAAAAAAAAATTGAAGGCGAATTTCATTTTGTTACCGAAATTATATAATGATAAAAAACATTGCAGTATGCCTATTTACATCCATACCCAAGATATTATAGTCACATCTCAAAGTCCTCCCTCAACACAAATCATAATTATAATGTGCTTTATTAGATGGTACAACTAAATTAGTTACATAACTATTAAATTTTTATAATTTCTTGTAATTTACCTAAATGAATGTTGGATGGGACACAGTAAATCAATAGCTATGCCTAAGAATTACCCATTAATTAATTAATTAATCAACATATAAATCGTGTAATTTAGTCTTTTTCTAACAATCTCGTGCTAAATCACTTAAGGCCTCGTTTGGCTCCCATTCTGGATCAGGAACTCATTCTAGGAACTCATTTTGAAGGTTTCTTGATTGCATTTGGTTAGCATGTTACAAAATAAGTTCCAATGTAAAATAGATGTTTGGTTAAAAAATTCCACTTTTTTTTTTCCTTAACTAAAATTATTTCTATAAAATCTCATGCTCATGCATAAGTTTTGCACACCTATATCCTTTCAAAGATGGTGGTAGTGGTGGTGGGGTGGTGGTGGTGGTTGTAGTGGGGTGGGGGGGGGGGGGGTGTCTTGTGGGGGTGGGGTGT
>JAUPMG010021155.1:0-15144 GCA_031762675.1 Pachysandra terminalis | reverse complement strand
CTGTGCAGTGATTGTCGTGAAGTGGATCTGTGCACACTAACTATTCATACATTTCGTGTACAGGGTGTATTACCAAAATTACTAGCACATATATTTAAACATGTCACTCTCACCATCAATTCAAAGACAACTTCTCCAACTTAAGATAGAAACATACTTAAATCCTACTATGTGCAACTAAGTCACTATGCATTATGCATGCCTTGGTGTACAAAGTGCACTAATTATGGCATTTGAATTCATTATACATGCTATTATAAGAAAGAACAAAACACAACTACAGTCCATCACATCATTAGCACACATACATTCTCATATCACACACAAAACATCAAGGGATCACATAGCATAGAAGGGTGATGAGATGTATTTATCATTCTACACTATTCAAACATTTTATAATTATTATCATCCTCCTAAATTAGTCTATAGGTTCGGGGTGGTCTTCAGTGTAGACTTCGGCGCACCGAGACCTTCTTCGGCGACCTACCCGACCAGCTCACCTGAGATTCGGCGACGATTCTAGAATGCACTTTCTCGGCGACCTCCACGGCGTTCCCTTCGGCGCCCCGAAGCATATCTCGGCGACCCCTTCGGCGAACCTCCCTGTGATTCGGCGACAATTCCAGTGCCCTCATCTTTCGGTGCCCTCTTCGGCGCCCTGTTCGGAGCACTGAAGCTGCTTTCGGCGCCCCGAAGTTTTCGGTGGACATTCAACCTTGGCGAGGTTTCGGCGCACCGAGATGTCCGCCCGCGGCCCAGAAATGCAAGTTCGGCGAACGTTCGGCCCACCAAGATGGTCGCCGAACGTCGCGTACAAGGAAAAATGAAAGGGTTTTCCCAACCTAAATGGATTCCGCTTGATTTCGTACACTACAGAACATCATAGAAGTAATTTAAACCATTCTTAAGAGAAATAAACATCAAAGGATTTCACTTTATGGTATCAAAATCGAAATGGATGTAAAAATGAAGAAAAACAATATTCAACTTATTTTATTCATGAAATCACTACTTACAACTTTTCCTTCTAGCTCAAATCTTCTTTCTTCCTTTAGAATCCTCCTTTCTTCCTTTCTTTGTTCTCTAACCCTTCTCTCTCTCTCTCTCTCTCTCCCTCATTTTCCTTTCTCAATACACAATTGCCCTTCTTTTCTTTTCTTCTCTCCTTCTATTCTCCCAATGCCAGATGGCACCATCTCCTCACTTCAACCCAGCCACTTTAATCCTAGCCCTTTCTTTTTCCCTACTCAATCTAAACCCTCTATTTCTAACTTCATCCCCACCATACATTTCACTCCTTTCACTAACACTAAATTAACTAAACATTTTTTATGCACACAAGGGATTACTATAGTACTTAAGTGTTATATAATATGAATCCACAACCTAGCAATCGCATAGTAGGTTTAACTCTGATTTAAAAATCAAACGGGTAGGAAATCTGATACTGATATTTTAAATAAAAATTAAATACTTCTTAGTTGGTTCGGGTCATTACATTAACACCATGACATTAGTAGAGCGTCACAAATCTTCAATCTACAAGTGCATCGCCTGTAACAATATTTCAATTTCAACCTCTGCAACCAAGGTTTTGATTCTCGGGATCGCAGATCGGACCAGTCCAGGCCAAGTACATTGCTGAGGCTGAGGCTGAGTACATTGCTGCTAGAAGCTGTTGCACTCAACTGTTATGGATGAAACAGATGCTTGAGGACTACGGTATTTTACAGGATATTTTGACTGTTATTTGTGATAATACCTGTGCCATAAATATTTCAAAAAATCCAGTTCAACACTCTAGAACTAAGCACATTGACATAAGACATCACTTCATTAGAGAGTTGGTTGAAAACAAAACCATTGTTCTAGAATTTGTTGCAACAGAGAAACAACTTGCAGATATTTTTATCAAAGCTCTTGACTCATTGAGATTTGATTCTTTGAGAAAAACCTTAGGGATCTGCACAATTTAATTATTTTATCATCTTGCATTGCATTCTAGGATCTACATTTAGGCATAAGTACTCTTTTCATGATTTGGTTTGTTTTTCATATTCACAATCTTCGAATTTTAACATTCAAATCTGAAAAAGCTGAATTTTAGATTAAAATTGATTTTGGAGGAGAACCAAAAGATTTAAGCACAATGCAATAGCATTCTGGACTGAACACTTGAAATCAGTACAAATTCAGTTAAGACGATATTTTTTGAAGGATCTTGTTGATTTTCTCTGGATTCATATGTGTGTGATATATAAAAAAAAAAAGGTGGTTTTCATCGGAAAGAGATACCTACACTATTGTGTGAAGCTATCCATGAATAATCTGAGCATAAGTATCACCAATATGTAGAGGAAGGTCTACAGTGAGAAAAGCGTTACATTGGTGATAGAGTGAAAGCTACCGACTAATCAAATAAATAAAAAAGAGAGAAAATATTTATCAAGGGAATTTTTAACAGATCTTTCAAAAGATGATTTGAAACAAAAAGTTGGAAATATGGATAGATTCATAAAGGATGTTGTATGTTGAGCGCATACACACTTGGTTCAAAATTCTGATCAATCTGAGTCTGATCTTGAGTAATTTCAGTTCAAGTGTTAAATTTTGCATAGTGTGAAGATGAAAACTCACTAGTCTGTGAAGAATGCTCATATTTATTGTTCATGCATTTAGAAATTTTTTATGTTCTTATTTTAATATAAAAAAAATGAATGAATTTTCTAAGCTTGGTTTAACTTATTTTTTATGTTGCTAACTATGTTACAACATATTCCATGGACTTCTAGTTCTTGTCAATTCAGTTAATCCTAACTGAATTTTGAAAATAAGTGATGTCTCATGTTTGGACTGTGTCTATGAGAGTATAAATGGGCTTTTTAAGTTTTATTGGGTTTAAATCTTAAAACCCACTCTAAAGTCGTGTGTCTTCATCTTCCACTTATTCAAAATTTTTTTTGGCTCTTCAAAAAACCCTAACCCCCAAATTTCTCTCTAGAATTTCTTGGCTTGTGTTTTGAATCTCACAGAGATACATGAAGATGGTGAGCACTAGGAATGCTTGTAGTGTCTTGTCAGCCGGGATCGCCACGAAAAGGAAAGGAGCGGCATCATCGTCTGGTGCGTCTTCTTCTAAATCCGACATGGCCAAACGAAGAAGAGACTTTTTACATATGCAAACTTTTACCATTCCAAGGACTTCTGATCCTAGGATTGGGCAAAGGTCTGAAACAAGTCTTCCTCAATCACAAGAAACAACGTCATTGGAGACGCCTAATCCTTCAGAGCCGACTCATGAATCTCAAGAAGGACGGCTACCTACGTCTCAGTCATCACCATCCATGGCTAATAAAGCTCAGCCGACTCCATCATCGCCACTAGCATTGGAACATGTTCCTACTCCAGGGTTTCCCTCTTGGTATCCTTCTCGAACCTATTCCAAGATTCAAGTTCCATTGCATGGAACTTCAAGCTCCAAATCTGCTCGATCAATGGAAGAGGAATCGGATTCGGATGATATTTTTGAAGTACCTCCAAAGGGCACTGAGTCTAAGGGAAAGACTCCATCTTCACGGGCTACCAAGAAGAATGAAAAGAAGAAAAAGCCCTCTCAAAATACAGACCCCAGGTATGTGTTATCTTAGGAAAATTCTTCTAAATTTATTCTGATTTCAATAAGAAAATGTGGGATTTAAAGTTGCACTCGGAAAGGGTGATCAACATGAAAGATCATGAGAAAGTAGGATAATTCAGTTGATTAAGGACCGAGGACTGTTTGGACTGTCTCTATGGTAAAATCTTTTGTGAGGAATGTGGTTCTTGAATTTTATTCTCATTTGCATCAAGAAATCTCTAATCCCTTTTCTTCTCAGTTTTACAAAATCTTTGTGAGAGGTAATGTGTTTGAATTCTCTCCTATTCTCATTAGTGAGTATTATGGTTGTCCCTCTCCTTCTTCTAACAAAGCAAGGGCACTGGATCAAGACTTAGACATGAATACTGTTATTTCTGATCTACTGGGAATGTCCTTACCAAATGGCCTGTATCTAACTCCTTCATTTCTACTGATTTGAGTGTGAAATATTCAGTGTTACACAAGATTGCTCTGGCCAATTGGCTTCCTAGCTTGCATACCACATCTGTTTCCCATGATCTAGCCACTTTATTGTGCATAATTGGTACTGGAGTACCATTTGATATGGGAAAACATATATTTGAAGTCATTGTCATGCATGCCGAGGCAGAGACTATTCATGGGATTCTACCTTTTCCTTCATTGATTTTTGAGATGCTAATGTCTCAAAAGAAGACAAAAGGGGTCACTGAAATGCTGGAGAATTCTAGGAAGCAAATCAAGGTTTCTCACAAGCTGTTTTCTAAAAGGCATGTACATGATATTCAGGGGGAGAAAACTATTGAAGAAGTTGTTCCTTATACTGTTGCACCTGATGTTGCAACATCTTCTGCAACAACACCTTTAGTTGTTCAGAAACAGAAGATTCAATTTTCGGAAGCTGAATTGAAGGATGTCAAGCTTACTCAAAAGAATCTTGCAGAGAAGGAAAGGAAGATTGAGAGCTTGTTAGCTCAACTTGCTAGGTCTGGTTCTAATGCAGATACTTCCTAAAGTGAAGGTTTCTTGGGAACTTATCTTTGGCTATTTTTGTGACAAAAAGGGGGAGTAGACAATTTTTCTGAATTTCTGATTTTTTGTTGACTATGTTAGTTTGCTATTGAATGTCATTTATTTCTTGAATATGTTGTGACTGGTTAGTTTGATATTTTTCCAAACAAATGCCAAAGGGGGAGATTATTAGTTATTGTGTTGGCATTCGTGGCAACAATATTCAAGGTGAATTCAAATTCCGAATTGCAACGTCAGTTGGCTGTTATGTGTTGCTAGATTGTAGCAACGATTTTTCATCAGAAGATATAACAGATTTGAATTTCAAATTCAAGAAGATTTATCAGAAGTATTCAGAAAGATAATTTTGGATAATGCTGAACATTTTGTAAAGTTGACCATGCGTTTAAATGAGAGAGTCCTAATTTAAGTTGAACTTAATCTCAACTTAATAGGATTCATTTTATCTATTTAAATATCAGGGGATTTAGATTGACTGGGGAGTTTATGATTTGATGAGAAGATTTGGATTTGTTTAAGAGATTTTTATGGATGGATCTCAAAAGTTTAGATCAGTTCAAAAACGGATAAGGAGATTCTATTTTTGAAATCAGAATCAGATCTCACGTTCAGTTAATGTTGCAACAAATGTTACAACATTTGAAATCTTATCATTTTCCAAGATTTGATTCAGATCTTCATGGTGTTCTATATAAACCTCTCATCAGATACAAGTTGGTTAACTTCTCAGGTGTTCAAGTTTATTACTTTTGAATTGTTCAAGTTTACAGTTCTTCGGGAGGAGAACTTGGAGTCTTCAGGAGAAGACAGCCTGCAGATTGAATGGAGTTCAACTATGCAAACATTGAAGTCGAGTGGTGCTCGCTAAACAAGTCCAAGAAGTTGTTCTACACTACGGCGACAGAAATTAATACGGAGTCTTCATTTTGTGCAAGTCCGATTAGTGATTGTAATCTTGATAACTTAATGAATGGTTCAATATTTGGGCGTGGTCTCGAGGAGTAGGTTTTTACCGAACGTCGTAAAAATAGCCTATGTCTTTATCTTATTATGCTTTAGATAATTCAATTAATCTAATAATCAATTGAATTTGGATTAATTGTTAAAACTGGATCTATCAGAAATTTGTATTATTCAATAGTTATTTGTAGAGATCTTGGAAGTGTATAAAAGGAAAGTAAGTGCTCTGTTTTGTATGAACTATGATGAGTTCGTGACAACTATTATTAGCATCGAAAATTCACATATTAAGAAATGTGACTTGGTTATTGGTTTTAGAAAGTAGTTGCTCAGGATTTTTTCTAAGGACTAAAAATGCTTGGTAATTTGAACACCTTGTTTTCTATAGATTGGACACCCCTCACTTTTCTACCTGAAGATTTCTATTTTTCATTGAAGATGTATGGCACGGAGACCATGTATCAGTTTGTAACCAATAATTGATCCAGATTTAAAACTTTAACTTAAACCAGGGTGTTTGCATAATCCAAATATAGTTCCAAATGATGTGACAAATGAGATGTATTTTGTTTAACTTCTTTCACAGTATGAGTGTCAACCAAGGTTTTAAATGTCAGCGACATATCGCCATTTTGGACATTGACAACATAAAATTTATGGGGAAATCGAACTATATCAATTTTTCCTGATGTCGGTGACATCTCGAGCGATATGGGCGACATGGGGAAAAAATTTCAAATTTTTTCCATTTTTCCCCCATGTCGCCGACATGTCGACTAAACCACCTGGCGACATGCTAGGCCATATCAAAATTGCTAACCTTGGTGTCAACCACTGATGTTCATAGTACTTTTATGATTTGGAATTTGTTTAATTTCCTTGTTTTGCATATTCCTGGGCTGGTAAATGTGGATTTTGCAGATGTGAAGGCAGTCATGAAAGACTCTGGAACTGCAATGCTAGGAGTAAAAATTTCCTCTGATAAGAATTGTGCAGAAGCCCCAATAGAGAAACATTTGCTCCCCTGATTGGGTCATCGATCCACTCTGCTAATGGAGTTGTTAAACAAGAGTTGTTTATAATATCATAGGAGGAAAGGACATAACCTTGCAAGAAGTAAATAGCGTCTCAGGTAATTGTCTAACATTTCCTTCTCTGTTTTCTATATCCCACACAATTTTTGTTGCTGGAATGAGGCTCATTATTTTTTGATATTTTGCACCATAAGATTTGAATGTTGACATTTCATAGTTAATTCACTGTTTTCACTCATAAAATTTTCCTTAAGCCCCTATGATATATATATATATATATATATATATAACTGGGGTGTCCGGGCCAGCTTGCTCGCACCACGACTAATCCCTAGGTCCCTGACGTCAACAAAAACCTCCAGTGGCCCTAAATAAAACGGCCCCCCGTAGAATCGAACCCCAGACCTAATGCTTCACGAGGCACCAGCTGCAAGTGACCATTGGGGCAACCCCTTAGAGGAAACTGGAATTTCATATATGTGTGTTTTTGTGTAGAAAGAAAAACATTTAGTATCTCCTTATAATAATTTTTTTGTATATACAAAAGAGGGGGAAACTGGAAGGGGTTTCAACAAGCCACCTTCTTTATAGAGGAAGTGATTCACAGAAGTGCATAGATTTGAAAGTTATCATCTTCTAGTTTCTGTGTTTTCTAATTTTAACACATCCAAGAGCAAGATAGCAGCCTCCATTGGTGCATAGATTTGACAGTTATCCTCTACGGGTTATACATAATGAAAAAGAAGTTGACGAAGAGCAATTATTTTAGAAACCTAAAAGAATAAAATTAGTAATGGCATAAAGACATTAAGGCTTTTTTCATCAAATACTGGTGGGTTGAATAACAAAGCAAGGAAAAAATTTATATTTTTGAAAATCAGAAACATGAGAGAAGAAGAAAACCTCATTCCACAAATTATTATCTACGGGATATACAAGATGAAAAAGAATAAGTTGAAGTAAAGCAACTATTTTGTAGGGTAATAGGAAATAAAGAGATGAACAACTAACCTTTCTTTTTTATGATTGCAGAACCTACCTTCACTCCTTCAACAAGGCTTAACAGTACAAGCTATTGGTCTAAACGAGAAATAGGGATATTGTAATGACCCGAAAATCAAATTTCAACTAATTAAGATTAGGCATGGAAAAAATTTCAAACATAATTAATCTAGGTCCACTAATAGCTTAGGGTTATGCCCACTAATCCCCGACCTCAAAGAGTTAAGTTAAGTACGAAAATAAATAAGATTTGATAGTCAACCTCAAAGATCAGATGATAAATTAGGGAATTGTTAAGATTTAATTAATTTAATTAATTAATTAATTTCACTCGTAGATCTCCGAGATCCAATTTAGCCTTAATGACAAAAGCACTCTAAAAGGACCAGCAAATATGACCAGTCGAGAAATATAGAGGCAAAAATCCCGTTTTGCCCTTAAGTAGTGGCACTATTCACAGACTACCTATAAATAGAGCCTTTGGCTCATAAAACACAAAGTCACTCTTTCTCTCGTCTCTCTCTTGGAATTTTGGAGCCATGAAGGATTCGGAGCTTAAGAAGGATTTTCCAAGTTCCGGAATGCGCTGCAACCCAAATTCGGCTCTCGCGACCATACCCCAAGTTGAGTAACCTCCTTTGATCGTGTATTTCGGTTGTGTTTTAGTGTTTGGACCTAGGAGAAGTGTTACATGCATCATACCTACCTTCTCCTAGGGATTTAAACCCTTATATATGTTGTATGTGGAACCCAAATCACAAGACTTGTATATTTGACATGCATGGGGTAAAACCTAATCCTAAATGTAGAGGAAAAAGACGAGAAACCCTAAATCCCTACCTAAGACCCACCAAAAATGATATTGAACTATAATCGAACCTTCCTGGGAGTGAAACCAAACTCCCGGTGAAATTTCAGTCTCAGCAGACATTTCCCCAGCTTCGACGCACCGACGAGGTCTCCGAATCTCAGAGGCCAAAAAGGGCCCTCGGGAATCGTCGCCGAAGCTTAGGCGCACCGAAGAAGGTCGTCGTAGCCTCCCTTAGGCGCACCGAGAGGTCGCTGAAATATAAAGTGACCAAACCAACTTGATTTCTCGTCTATCGAGACCCATTTGGACCAAACCCCGAGGTGTCAATTCATTTGGCACATTTTCACCTGTTTAGCGCACCGAGAAGTCACCGACTACCCCGCTGAGCCACTCCACAGGTCCAAT
The DNA here is from genome assembly GCA_031762675.1 of Pachysandra terminalis. Classification (NCBI taxonomy): domain Eukaryota; kingdom Viridiplantae; phylum Streptophyta; class Magnoliopsida; order Buxales; family Buxaceae; genus Pachysandra; species Pachysandra terminalis. The sequence goes on along the minus strand of JAUPMG010021155.1, from coordinate 6,281 downwards.
TGGAGTGATTCCAACTGGAGCGCGTGTATCTTGACTAGTTACATGTGTCTAGCCTATTTCCGGGTCAGTTAAACCTTTGGTGTAAAATTTGACCCCTCAACCCAGAAATTCAGTCATACTAGTTGGGCCAAGTAATAAGCATTTCGGGAAAATGAGTAAGCAAGACCCCCGAACCTTCTTATTAGCTTAGCACCATCATAACACATATGTTGAGGTATAATTGAATGATGAAATGCTTCACTTACTGGTTAAAGTGTGAATTTAGGCATATTAAGATGCCATGACTACAATATCATAGAAATGTGATTAGTTTAGGCACTCGGCTACCTTTCATGTGCATGGATGACAAATGAATGATGTGGATGGGTAATTGGTGCCGGTGTGCCCAACTTACCTCAATGTTAACTGTAGATTGTGATGCATTTAATTTCTTGTAATAGTATCTAGAAAGACTTGTAGCTAGGAGTTTAATTGTTATGTAATGTTACATGCTATTAGTAAGTAGGATATATATATAGATGTCATAATAGATAGTAAGTCGGATATGTATATAAATATTTATAGTGATTAGTATGTAGACTCTGTACTTCATCTTCTTAGTAAGTTAGCCATGGGACTGTGCCCATTGATTGATTGCATGAATATATGCCTATGAATTATTGAATGTTGCATTAATAAAGGATGTGAATTGAATGTTGCATATGGACTTTCCAGCTGTGATAGCCTGGTCTTATACCCCTCATGACACAAAGGGTTTAGACTGACATCTTGGATATTGACTTAAAAACTATTCAGTCCTACGAGATGATCCTGATCGGACCAAGCTGAGTGAGCAAACCCACGTAGGGAATCTCTTCAGTCTTGAGGTGAGACAAATGCCCAAGGATCCGTACGTTGGTGTAACCTTGGGAGATAGATAGGCCATATATATATATATATATGTCTCTGTTGGGTTGTGAAGATGTATGAATCCCTGAGGGATACCGCAGGTGACTGCAAGTCTTGGCTGAATGGCCTGTGATAAAAAATAAGTGAGGGGATTGTGCCTCCTAGGTTGAAAACCCTTAAAACTATGCAGTTCCCATAGAATGGTCATATTCCTTAGTCCATTCATACGTGGGGATGATTTCAGGTTGCTGGAACTCCCTGGGGCGAATTTAGGTTACTGGGACACCCCGGATAGAGATCGAGATCGTGTGGGATCATACGATATTTCACAACTTAGATAGCTTAACATTTCTCTTGCATTGCACGTCTGTGTTGATATTATTGTGAGTGCCACTTCTATGATGCACTTGGCCTAATTCTCATACTATAAAGTCAATGCATGTAGTGTAAGATCACAGACCACTGAGTATTACTCCTTGAGGATGGGAGAGAATTATTATTGTATGACACAACTGTACACTTCACACATATTATAATTATTACACATCTGTACACGTCTACACTTCTTCTCAAGTACTGGAACATGAGTAAATGCCCGTCATCGAAGGTTTACTCATCTGGGCTTCCAGTTTATGGATATTGTTTAATATTTCAGGTTTAGGAGCTTAGACGCGGCACGAGAAGACTCAGTTCGGGTAGCTTACTCTGATAGACATATGGTATAGCTAGAAGTAGATTTTACTTCATTCAAATTTGCTAGTTTAGCAATCATTAGTAGTTACTTATATCTTACTAGAACTATTAAATCTTCCACTTATGTCTGTTGATCCACCTCCACAGCCATACGGGGTGAAGGTCACAAATAAACCCGAGAATTCTAAATTGTTGGGTTGGCTTGTGACAGATATGTCACATGCATGGAGAAGCATACGTGTAGGAAGAGACGGATGTGTTTGACACGTAATGATCGGTCAACATCTTAGATCGACGGAGGGTTAAGGGTGAAGATGAAGCAGGCAAATTAGCTAGACAAAAGGTTAAAAGCATCAGACAGAAAGAGAAGCACGCACAGCTTAGATTGACGGAGGGTTAATGGTGAAGATGAAGCAGGCAGGTTAGCTAGACAGAAGGTTAAAGTCGTCAGATAGAAAGAGAAGCACGCACACTGCTCTAACTATCTCTTTTAGGTTGTGGTTGGAACCTTAGATTTTAGAAGAAAAGAAATGAAAAGTAAAAAATAAAAAATGGAAAATAAAAGAAAAGAAAAGATAAGTGTTTCTTTTCAAGTTTTTGGTTAAGATGAGACATATAAAGAAAAGAAAATCAAATTCCGACTACTTCCGACGATTTTTCGGTGAGTTCTCATATTTCCAACAAGGTTAATTAGCCATCAAGGAAAGGCAAAATATGTTGTAAGTTAGTTGGAGAGATAGAGAGTGCTCTCTACCTTTCTTTTCTCTTTTTTCAAAATTTTTACCATTTTGAAGAGAAAGGTTTTGAACCCAAAAGAGAAAAAAAAATTCAATTATTTTCTTTCCAAATCTTTATCCCCATCTCTATGCTTCGTCAATCAAATAGGAGAAAGTGCTTTCCTCATCATTTTCTGTTCTTTTCTCTCAAAATCTGAGATTCCAAACACTACCTTAGTATAGATTCTAAGAAAATTTAGGATTAAGATTTCTATCATTTTTAACGTTTGTTTTTTCAAAAAAAATATGAATTAGATTTTTTTTTTGGTTTCCCAAGGTATCCCCAAGCTTCACCCAGGACTAATCTTCTGAGGTACGGTCAGGCGCCAAGGTGGGGACCTCTCCCAAAAAAATTTGCTGCATCCACAAGGGCTCAAACTCGAGACCTCTTGCTTAAGCGACCATAGCCCCTTCCACTCAGGCCAACCTTAGTTGGTAAATGAATTAGATTTAAACGTTATCTATATCTATATCTATACCTATATAAAAAGAGATAGTTTTTGCTACTTTTCTACTTAGTCATTCCCAATGTCCATTCTATTTTTTAAGAAACTCTCTTTGTGTCTGACGATTTTAACCTTCTATCTAGCTACATTGATTGCTTTATACCGATTATACCCCCAACTTCTATGTTACTTTTCTATCCAAGTTTGTTATACCGATTATACCCATAGTTGTCTATACTTTTCTACCACTTGCTCTTGTATACGACCCAAATTCGGTATCTCGATTAGACCCCCAACTTCTAACTACTTACTCATTCCCAATGTATCTTTCTATTTTTTAAGAAATTCTCTGATATTTTTAACCTTATGTCCAGCTATATTGATTGCTTTATACCGATTATACCCCCAACTTCTATCTTTACTTTTCTATCCAAATTTATTATACCGATTATACCCTTACTTGTCTAATTTTCTACCACTTGCTTTTGTATACGACCCAAATTAGGTATACTGATTATACCCCCCAACTTCTAACTACTTACTCATTCCCATTATACCCTTCTATTTTTTAAGAAATTCTCTGTCTGACGATTTTAACCTTCTGTCCAGCTATATTGTTTGCTTTATACCGATTACTTTTCTATCCAAATTTGTTATAGCGATTATACCCCCAACTTCTATCTTTAATTTATTCGGCCAAACCAAGATCTACACTAGGGATGCAATTTGGGTTGGGTTAACCGGAACCCAACCCAACTAGACTTTGGATTGGGTTTTATACCACTTTGGGTTTATCTTGGGTTGAAAAAAGCCGACTCCAATTAATTTTGTTCAGTTTTAGGTTAGGGCTTCGGTTAATTTGACTCAACCCAAAACCCAAACCGAACTAACCCAATTAATATATATATGTATAATGTATTTTTAAATAAGCCCTTTGTTTGGACAAGTTAGATTTGTATTTTTAAGTATTTGTACATTGTTTACGTTGGTTTAAGTCCAAAAATATGATTCAAGATGTGATTGTGCTTATCAACACTAATTAAACCGACCCAAACCAACTCAAAATTACAGTTTAGGTTGGGTTAGGTTTAGGGTTTACAAAATAAAATCGGTTTGGTGTTTTGCTTTCATAACTCGGGTTTCAAATCGGGTTGGATTGGGTTTGGGTTGACCTTGAGGAAGGTTGGTTTTGGGTTGGGTTGAGGTCAACTCGACCCAAACCGAACCGAGTTGCGCCCCTAATCTACACTACACAAATTAATTATACCAATTATACCCCAAACTTGTATCTTTAATATGTTTGGCCAAACCATTATACACGTAAAGCTGTCAAGGGATCATATCTCTATCCGAATTCAATCTGTATTCGACACAAAAATCTTGAATATGGTTAGCCCTTAAAATCTAATGGATCGAATATGGATCTGAATATTCATATCCTATCAAATTGAATTTGAATATGAATTCGATCATATCTAATTCGATAACCAATTAGATTTTACAAAACTTTAAAAAAAATTATTTTAATTTGTTTTTCCCTAAAAATAGTGAAATAATATTCAAATTCCACATTTTGGTCAAACATTAAATTTTGACCGAATACGGATAGGTCGAATTCGAATATGATTTTTTTTTCACATTTGGTCGGCTTTTCAATCGAATATGGATCGGTCGAATTCGAATACAGATCCATGCAAATCTGATCAATATTCGACCCATTGATCAAATATGGATCTAAATATTCATATCCTATTAAAATCGAATTTGAATATGAATTCGATCATATCCAGTCCGATATCCGATTAGATTTTACAAACTTTAAAAAAAATTTGATTTATTTATCCCAAAAAATAGTGAAATAATATTCAAATTATACATTTTTATCAAATATTGAATTTTGGCCGCATATAGATAGGTCGAATTTCGAATATGAATTTTTTTTTAATGATACGATCTGACTTTCGAATGAATAGTGATGGGTCGAATTCAAATCGGATTCGTATATGGATCCAGGTAGATCCAATCCGTATTTGAGCCATTACAAAACCTTTAAGAATTTCTTTTATCCAAATATACGTGCATAAAAAGAGTACAATAATTTAAAAAAAAATCATTACATATGATGAATTAGTAAAAATATAAAATTTGTAATTTGTGATTTCTTTACCAATCTAACGCACTTCAATGGCTTCAGGATGGTGCCAACTACAATGACATGGTTCTGGATTAGCACTAATGAGCATTACATAAAAAAACTCAAACAAATCATACTACCAATACTATGCACCATCCATTTAATATAGCTTTTTATACACAACCTGCATAAATGTACCTTAACAACTAGCAATGACCCTAGTCTCTGTAAATCACGTTTGTTTTATGAGTGCCGTTTTAAACGTTTGGACAGTAAACTCGTGTTTTTCTTTTTTCAAAAAACGCCCTTTAAAACGGTGTTTTGCTAGCAAAATGGATAGCGTCTGCTAAGAAACGGGTGGCTCTCCTAATCGTTAGTTCCGAGTAAAAAAGACAATAATGTCTCTCCCCAACAAGCTCGTTAACAGCAATTCATGGCCAACGCAGTTGCAGTGTCTAGCTCTCTTTGGCACCTTTGTTGCAGTATAAAACCCATTTCGAGAATTAGGGTTCCGAAAATCACAGCTATGGCCTCCTCCACCACCACAGTAGTTCCTGCCATCGTCGTTGGGGGCGGACGAGTGGGTAAAGCATTGCAGGACATGGGAAACGGGAATGATCTACTCGTGAAGAGAGGTGAATCTGTGCCCCTTGATTTTGCTGGTCCCATCTTGGTTTGCACCAGGAATGATGATCTTGAAGCAGTTCTTCAATCCACTCCTCAGTCTCGATGGACCGGTAATTAGAAATAAACTACTTCTCTTGCAGTTTTGAGATACAAGGAAATCTTTGTTTTGAGTAGAGATTATCGAAATCCAATTTTATTTAAACTTTTGTAAAACAGTTTTATGATTAAATTTTCTCATTTAGAAAGATCGGTTGATATGGTGTGTAAAATAGTGTTTTTGAACACTGTTTAAACTCTGTTTTCTTCTACAGATTTGATTTTTTTACTGAAAACTCTGTTTAGTAGAATTGTTCCAAGTAGAGGTTATTCTAATCCCATTGTACAGAGATCTCTATTTCTCAATTTTTCCATTGCATATCCTCATGTATGTGTCTGGAAATGTCTGATTGGACTCTGTTTTCTTGCACTTTGATCTGTATTGAAAGTTGAAACTCTGTTTTATAGAATTGTTCAAAGTAGAGAATACATTAATTACATCAGACACAAACCTCTATCTTGTAATTATGTGATCGAGTTTTTTTCATGTTCAGATCAAAGATAGAGTGTGTCAAAAACTGTTTGTTCAAACTCTTTTTTCTGCAGCTTTGAAATCCCTATGTCGTAGATTGACTAGAGATACAGTATATATATATATATATATATTGTCTGCAATCTGAT
>JAUPMG010021145.1:0-15144 GCA_031762675.1 Pachysandra terminalis | reverse complement strand
AGCCACCTGGATTGCAGTTGGGTTACGTCCACTCACAATATCATGGAAATAGAAATGAAGGTGGCTTAGCTTCTCATTTTTAAGCCCAAGTGACTTTGGATTTAGGGTTCTAGAGAAACTATATGATTTTCCGTCTACGGCGACGTTGGAGACGATCAAAATGGTGATGAAAATGATCAATGTAGAAGCTGTTTTTGAGAGAATTCCGGCCATGGAACCAAAGTTGTTGGGTGCAGAAACTAAGCGTTTAGTTAATGAGAATACGAAGTTAGGGTTTATTGTTTCTATATATAAAGATAATAAATGGGTTTGGTCTTTATATATACTATTTAAAGGAGTAGTGACGAGGAAGTAGACTTTCTTGAATTGAGAAAAATAAAACAGAAAAAGAATGAAACAGAAAAGAAAGAAAGAAGAAAGGAAAGTCCAGAGTTTTTATGGAAAAGAAATCCCGGAATACGAGGGAAGAATTTTCAGAGTTCAGACAGTCAAAGTGAGACTTTGTCGTGGAATTTGGAGAGTATATAGGTAAGTTACCACCCTGTTTGTTTGAGTAAGATAGTGGATTGGGTTCTGACCGTCTGATTGAGAAGATGGCACCGATGGATTCAAGACCAATGGATCGATTTGATTGGTTGACCCATTGTGTCTAGACTCTAGGGCAGCTCATATGAGCTCTATAATTATGCTCGCGAGCTGAGCCTAACCTTGAGCCCGATAAAATGCTCATTATCTTAACGAGCTTAGCCAAGTTTGGCTAGGTTCGGCTTGGTTTGTATATGAGATTATACATTTATATTCTTATATCTTATACTATCTATTAATATTAAACATACATGTTAATATCTTATATTGCATATAATAATAATTATGAACTATAATATTAATGCATTTGTATTAATCTAAGTTTTTTTGCAAAGTTGAGTTTTTTTATAAGCCAAACGTTTTGCGAGGCGAGTTGGGCAAAGCTCGGCTCGGCTTGGCTTAGAGCCTAAACTTTTTTAACGATTCTGAACCAAGACTGAGCCTTTCTAGAGATTTATGAGCCTAAATCGAGCTGGGCAAAGCTCGGCTCGTGTGCAGCCCTAATTGTGTCAAGAAGAGAGATTAAGTGGGGCTAATAAATAAACCTCTAAAGTTAGAATTTTGAATTCAAGGATTTTGATTTTTTTTTTTTTTTTTTGTTTTTTGGTAATTAAGTCAAGGATTTTGATGAATCTGAAAAAGTTAATTAGTGGGGGTAGATGCTAAAGTGACTTTACATTTTTCAAAGAAAAAGTCATCAAAACACCTATATGCTTGGGTAAGGTTGGGGGTGTACAATGGGCTGGGCGGCCTGGCCCGGTACAATTAGGTTGTTACTAAATGGGTCGGCCCATAACCCATTCACCTTGAAGTAACTTTTGAACGGATTGAGCCTATGGTTTTAGAGCTTGAGTTTAATTTTAAGTCCATATTTTTTTTGGGTTGAGTTTGAGACTTTCTTAGCCCAGTCCGATAAAGCTCGGCCCTATCACCTCTATTTTATTAAATAAGGGCAGCCAGTGGGTCGGCGTAGCCAGATACAATTAGGTCATGACTAAACAGGCTAGCCCATGACCCGTTCAGTTTGAAGTAACTTTTGGACGAATTGAACCTATGTTTTTAAAGGTTGAGTTTAATTTTAAGGCCATACTATATTTTGGAGCTTTTCTTAGCCCAGTCTTAGCCCAGTCCGATAAAGCTCGGCTCTATAACATCTATTCTATTAAATAAGGGCGTGTTGATCTAGCCCGATATGATTAGGTCATACCTAAACGAGCCGGTCCATGACCCGTTCAAGTTACTTTTGGACGGACTGAGACAATGGTTTAAGAACTTGAGTTCGATTTTAAGTTTGTATTATATTTTGGCTCGAGTTGCCCAGTCCGATAAAGCTCGGCCCTATCACTTCTATTCTATTTAATAAGGGCGGCTCGCGTGTCGGCCTAGTCCAATATGATTAGGTTGTGCCTAATCGGGCCAGCCCATAACGCGTTCAGTTTGAAGTAACTTTTGTACGGGATGGCAATGGAGCAGGTTTTGACGAACCCTAACCCGTCCCTAAAGGAGCCCCTAATACCAAACCCGCTTCTACAGCATGGACATCCTTATCTAAAGTGGGAACCTGGATCAGCCCAACGAAATACACCAACCGGGTTCACCCAACACACCTAAAATGGTATGAGAAGGTTTGCAAAGTATCTATCAGCATGGTTGCTGCTTTGACAGAACCATATGGCAGGACCCCAGGGTCCCACAAGACCCCAGCTCTGCCTAAGGTCCATAGCAACACGAGTTTAAGTCCGTTGAAGGCGTGCAATACGGCTATGGACCGGTCTCGGCGTGCTCTTTCCGATGTGTTATGTATTCAAATTTTATAATAAAAAAAAGTTTATTTTCTTTTTTTGGTAGTAAAAACAAATAAAAGACTTTAATTTAAACAATTCAAAAGAAAAACTATTATTCTCGGTGGTCTTTATAAAAGGATAAAAAAGTCTTTACTTTAAACAGTCTTTAGCCGTCGGGACCAGGATCCTATGTGCTGGGATCCCGTGTGTTGAGTGTGTGCTATAGAGACAAATCCAGGAATGGAGCTCATACTGAGAGGCGAAAATACTATTTTGCCCCTGGGGTTTGTCTCTGTAGCACACACCCAGCACACTGGATCCAAGCACATAGGATCCCGGCTCCGTCAATTGTCCTTACATTTTTAAAAATAACAAAAAAATTGTATTGTCGATCAACCCCTTGGCAGGGCAGGATGTTTTGCAAAAAACGAAAGGATCGACCTTTGACCATTCCTGACCTCCGGCTGCTTCTTGCGACGATCAAGGTTTTTAACGGGCATGGTAGGTGCAGCGTCCGACACTACAGTCTTGGTGTCTATGGCTGCGCATTTGTGCTTGCACGCCCGCGTACTGCCGATGGGCCACTCATCCATGTCATCGAGCTCTAAGCCGAACAATACATCGCTTGGGATATGCAGATAGTACGGCAGGTACTTAGGCAAGATCGAGATGTACTTCTTGACTAGTGACGTCAGCGTCTTGGCAGATAAGGTGCCAACGACAGCCCTCGACAGTTGGATCGCTTGGAGCATCGCTTGTTGGATCGTGTTGACACCGAACAGGTCATACAGTAGTGATTGTCGAACGAGCTCGACATTACCCTCAACGATCAATGGGATGGCCGTCACCTTGGTGTCAGGCGTCGAGCTCAACTGTTGCATGCAGACAACTCCTTGGTCGACCTCAAAGAAATAGTTGAACGTCTAGCGTGCAAGCATCGACTTGAAGTGCTTCTTGAGGAGCTGCTCCCATCCCGTGTAGAATGGTCGTTGTGCATCACGAACAAATCGTGCCTCGACACTATTGACTTTGTTGACAGCATCGACGATGTCGGATGGCATGTAGAATGGTCGATGCAGTTGTCGAGAATCACGAATAAAGTCTTGGGTAGTTTGTGGATCTTCTTGGCGACCAGATTTATGTGGTACACGAAATGGAGGATGCACAACGAATCTGCATCCTTCCCTTATGCATGCTCGCCGTAGAATAGGACATTGTTGACTCTGTTGGTGATGTCCGTGAGCACAAAATTCTGCACCATTAGGTTCGAATTAAAATAGTCGGCGGATGGACGGATGTGACCGTAGTGCGGCATGACAAAGCTGTCGCCAAAATCCTCTATCTGAATTTGAAATGTGGGCAGACGATTCGACATTGTTAAGGTCGATCATGTCATCTTGCTCATCCTCGTAGTGATCCGGAATGACCTGGAGAGAGAAATTCTGCTGAGGAGGTTGTTGCTTAACGTACTCCTTCACGAAGTTGGACATTGTCCTACGTTACCCAATGACAGCATCGAGATGGATGGACTTCTCCAGCTACAATCGCTCTCGTTCATCCTCTGGCAAATCGGGGCGGGCGAGCTGAAGTCGCATCGAACACAACAGTCACAGACATCTTTGGCACTACGTTTCAATCGGAGGCCTAGATTGAACTTGTGGACGTACTGGATCCAGCGCGTGTACAGTATGACCCGATTGTTATTGAAGGCTTCCTGATTTGCTTTGTAGTGTTGGTGCTGTTTAGTCCAGGTGATGTTCGACTCAATGAGATATTGTCGAGGTCGTTGATGGGAGTAGGGGAAACCGTCCTCCACCTCCCACTCCTGCACGCCCTGCTTGATTGCTTTAAGGTCGCCATCCAGTAGTGCGTGATGTGTGACCTTCGGTGGCCGTTGGGTGTGCAGGGTATCGATCCTCGACACGAGGACCGACCTCAAGCGCTAAATTTTAGACCCATCAACTGGGATGATTGTGCGAATTATTCTCTCTGAGGGGATTTGTTGCAACATCTGCATGACAATACCCTCGGACTGCTACCATTCTGTTCCACTACGGCCGGTTTCCATGGATTGCCAGTCGCCCTGGATCTTGAAAATTGATTCTTGGTCGAGGAGCAATATGGCACGTTTCAATGCGTTCTCCTTGCGGGAAGCCGGTTCGTAAACTCGACGACATGAAACAATTTGTTGTGTGCCCCCTTTCTGCCTAAACGACGACTCGTAGACATTGTACTCACAACGAGGATGACTTTGCCATGAGCCCCCTTTCCGCTGAAGCAACGATTAGTAGACATTGTGCTCACGATGATTATGTATCTTTGTAGTGAGTGTAGTGGGTGATATAATGGAGGGTGAAACTCATAATAATTGAAGGCCGACATTGAGGACGACTTTATGTAGTGGTCCTAGTGGATACTATAAATGGGTCAGCCCAAATCTATTTAATCTGGTTGAGCTCGGACGTATTAGTCGGTCAATTAAAAAAATGCAATTCTAACCACGGAAAAGAAAGGACCCATTTGAATTACCCACGTGATTCTAGACCCATCCTGAATTCAACTAAGATATTAGGTGGCGTTCGGCATTGTTTCTATAAGGACTTATTGCAACTTATAGCTTATATAAGTACTCATTAAATTTAAAAATGTGTTTTGCTGGGCTTTTGGATAAGTGTGTATCCATAATCACTGAGAGAAAGGCTACCCATAAGAAGAAGCTATTGAGAGTAACTTCTTCCAGGTGCTTGAGAGGAAGGCTACCCATAAGAAGAAGCTATTGAGAGTAACTTCTTCCAGGTGCTTATGCGTAAGCTATTACAATGTAACCATGAACAACTCGACTACTCCCACCCCACCACCACACCACCCCCACCACCACCACCACCCCACCCCACCACCACCACCACCACCACCCCACCCCACCACCACCACCACCACCACCATCCCACCCCCAACACCACCACCACCATTTGATTCGGTCTATTTTGGGTTAACCCAAGTTTAGGCTTATGAAGAAAACATTTATTTTCTTCGTAAGCACTTAAGTAAATATTTTTACCAAACGAGCACACCATCACCACCATCACCACTACCACCACACCAACCACCACCACCATTTGATTCGGTCCATTTCGGGTTAACCCAAGTTTAGGCTTATGAAGCAAACACTTATTTTCTTCGTAAGCACTTCAATAAATATTTTTACCAAACGCAATTTGCTTCAAATAAGCACTTATTGTTGCTGTGGATAAGTGCTCCCATTGAGCCACTTATCCAATAAGTGCTGAACCATAAGCACAAGCCGGGCCAAATGCCACCTTAGCAAACCTTAATCTGATCCATATTCATTTGGATCCAAACCCGTCAGTAGGAGCTCGGTCGGGTCAGATATCAGCCAACCTGCTCCATTCTATTCCTATCCTCTACAGGCTACAATTACGTGTAAGAGGTCGGTCGGGTCAGATATCCGCCAACTTGCTTCAACCCGTTTGAAAATCCATGTAAAGTGCCGAGAAAGACTTTCAACAACTTTTAAATTCCAAAATTAGGTGACAAAGCACCATTCATAGCAAACTTCCGTGTGAGAAGTGCTGGGTTGACGTATACTTTTAGACATCAACCAATGAAGCAAGAACATGTGTTCCATCATTATTGGTCAAAAAGGGTATCTGTATCACTGATGACGGAACATAATCTAAGCCATTAATGTTTTTTCACATGTAAAATCTCAACCGTTAAGAATGGTTGGTACTATGCATCATTATTAACGTTTTGAAAGTTTATTTTCCAGTTAATTACAAGTATAAGTTCATGAATCATGAGTCCTCATTGAAGTGTTTTTAGTATAATTATATTATGAATTATTTTTTTTAAAACCAATTTAGAAAATTCATTTGTAATAAGTGACAAAACTTTATCATGGGATTTTAAAGACTAGGGTTGGCTGCAGGGGTGGTCTTAGGTGGTTGTAAACACAAATTTTGTTTTTCGAAGATCAACGAACAAGATATGTGTCACAAAGTTAATTTGTATTAATTGAAAATGTGAGGTTACAATTTCTAGGGATTTTCTTTATACGAAAGAAAAGATTTCCTGATTCTTCACTTCAGGGTATCTTCAATCAAAGGGTTGCAACAACTTGTTCTTGAATTTTATCTTCCTTGATCTCATTTGCAGTGATCAAGAAGCTGGTAGATTTCACGGATGAAATCGTAGAGATTTGTCGTGAAGTTTTCAGCTTGATCTTCAGACTTGTTACACTTATAGAAGATGTGGGACGAACTTTCAACTTCGGCTTGGATCTCTGGGCTTTTCAACGTATTAAGATGTAGGGCATTATCTTCAGGCTTGAATGCTTGTAGTTTGAGGCTTCAAGTCTTCAGATCTTCAAGGCAGTAGACCAACAGGGCTTCAGAGCTTTTTCTTCTTGATCTTCCATACATGGGTATGATGATTTTGTGAATCTTCGGCTTGATCTTTGCGCTTGTAGACTTATGGAAGATGTGGCCAAAAGCTTCGTCTTGATATGAATCTCTGGGCTTCGGAGCGTATTCAGAGATTGTGAACCTGAATCTTCAAGTTTGAATGCTGTATTTTAGGGCTTCAAGTATGCAGAACTTCAGGTCTTCACGACTTCAAATCTTCAAGGTATCAGAACAGCAGAGCTTCAGTATCTCTTCTCCTTCTGATCCTCCCAGAATGTGAGAAGACCACATCTATTTATAGATTTGTAGGCGGTAGAGTTGTATTTGATCTCTACCACTTGTAGAGAATTATCATATATTTTTGAAATTAATTCTTTATTTATTAAGAATTATCTCAATTTAATGACAATTCTCCATTTAATGAGAATTATCTAAATTTTAATAGATAATTCTCTGTGGGACCTATCAAGAGCAATTTAATAGCTCTTTTCCAAAGTCAAAGTTCCATCTTCTTATTTGAGGAGTCTTAGCTCTAAGTGGGGTCCACCTTGTGAGATCGTGCCCTATAGCATATTTTGATCTCAAAATTTTCTGTGTCTATAGTAGTTCATTAAGGCCTCGTTTGGCATAGTTTCCTAAGGGCCTAAAAGCCCTTCCTAGATCCATAACGGCGTTTGACTTAATGTTTGACTATTTAGTGATGCTTTTCAAAGTCGTTTCGAAGGGATGAGATGGAAAAAGTATAAGAAGTTACATGAAATCGTTCTTGAGGAGACTATCGACGGCGACGACGATTGAGAGGGACAAAGAAAGCTGCAACGACGACCAATCGAGAGGGAGATTGAGATCAAATAGGGAGGAGAGATTGAGAGGGAACGCAAAGAAGAAAGCGGGAAAGAGAAAGAAAAAGAGGGTTTTACGCGGGTGTTAAAAAAAATAGGCTTATCTCGGCGGTCTATACAAGTCCGCCATCGATGGACGGGATACCGCCAAAAATATTCAAAAAGTGGGAAAAAGGGGTTTAGTTCAAGGGGACCTTATGTCAACGGTCTTTGTATAGTCCGCCGTCATATGTCCAAAACAGCGGAGTCTTATGTGACCGTCAAGGTAATATATATTTCTTGGCAGTCCAACAAGACCATCGCTAAAGCCCCGGGTTTTGTAGTGTCTTCGGAAGCTGATTTGTGTGAAGCTGTAACTTAAAACTACGTTTGAGGGAAGCAGTTAGCATTGTCTTAAATTTAAGTGAAACTTTGAAATGACAAAATTATCTATTTTATTTCTCTTATACATTTGTAAAAACATAAAAATAAATAAATAAAATCCATGTAACAAAAAATTATGTTTTTCTCACCAAACATAATTTTTAGACAACAGCTTTAATTCAAATTCTTTTCACAAAGCTCCTTCACCTGAACGTCCTTTCATTTGTCAAAAGCTATGCAAATCCAAAAACAAAATTTGAAAATCCAAACATTTTTGTGGATATATATATATATATACACTAGTGGAAGCCCGTGGAAGCCCTTTCATTTGTCAGAAGCTACGCGAATCTAAAAACGAAATCCGAACATTTTTGTGAATATATCTATATCTATATATATTTACTAGTGGAGCCCGTGCCATGCACGGCACAAAGAGTTGTAACTGCGACATGAAGGTGATAACAACATTGATGATTGTTTCTGATCTTACATGTCCATTGTTTCAAACATCAATACACAGAGCGAGAGCAAGACCAGAGAATTGAACCATAATCACCCATTTGAACCAACTATTAGGTAACCCACTAGTTAGGCAACTGAGTCTTGGTCAACAAAGTTTTTGTAGTTTTCAGTTCCATAAGAAAAAGCACTAAATACTTGCACTCTTAATTACACTGATGGTTGGTACACACTCTGGATAAACCCCACCTTTCCATCTAAGCCCCATACATAATCTAGTAAATTATTCATCTTTATACCAACCATGATCTCCTCTCACAAACCATTTCTAGCACCATGATTAGAATGGTATGAATAGATATCATTTTGATGAAGCCCTGCAAGTGCAGCTATATTCAGAAGCCAGATACCGTGGAGTCACTGCAAGCACTCATCACAAAAGTTTCATTCTAGAGTAACATGAAAAGCCCAAAGTTACAAAATGAAGTAAGAATCCAACATCTTATTATTGAGCTTCACATCCCAGTGTAGTGTTACCATGCTCTTCATGAAGGTAAAGTAATACAAAGTCCAATTATGTTAAGATCTTATTCCTAGTTTGCCAGTCTATAGAGCCATTGCAAATAAAGGGGTCAAGGGTATCAGTAGGCATAAATTAAGAAATTAGGAGATGATGGTCACTCTATGGCACCAACTTTGTAGGTGCAATACATTCTTATGGCTTAGGCACCCTCTAGTACATATCTCCACCAAGCACCTACATTCATCTAGTAGAATTTTCAAAGAAGTCCTCTTTAATTAAAAATTTTAAATTTTCATGTAAACAAAGGAAACGAATGTGCATCATCAAACCATAATTCCTTGTTGCTAGAAAACATATACACATATATATATATATATGTGTGTGTGTGTGTCTTTTTACGTTTATACCCCTACATTATGGAGTATTTGTATTTATTATCTTGTATTTTTTATATTTGTAGTTATCCGCTCTATTTATCATAATTGTTGCATTTGTACACCTGACATTAAAACATGCAAAATTTTGTTACTTATTCGTATTGAATGACCATAATACTCTTTTACTTAATAAGTGTTATTTTTCCTTCATCTCCTACATTGTCACTTTTCTGCATCCATACCCCTTTATCTGCCAAGCTTATTGCATCTATACACTTGATAAAATATTACATATTTTGTTTGTAAAAATATGTTCTTACATAACCTCGTAATATAAGTTCTTATATATGTTAAAATGTAAAGAATATATATAGTAGATACTCTTAAAATAAAGATTGAAAATATATACAGTAGATACTCTTATATATGTTAAAATGAAAAGTCTTTGAAAGAAAGTCCCAAACTGATTTTAAAGAATATTCTAATCCAAATCTTATACAATCACACATTTTCACCCAATATTTTCTTCTCTTTATTCTTAATTCCATATGATAATAAGTAAATCTCATGATCTCTCATAATATGCTAATAAAATCTCATCCGAAAAAAGAAAGAAAAGAATTTAATAATGGATGACATAAACATTATACTCCACAACTGCATCCCCAGTTTTAGGGTTGAACGAATAAGTCTTTGCCTGAGCATAGCCTCGAGAGAACCGGAAAGCGCCGCTTCCTCCGACGATCGGAAACTCCCTCACCTTCGACAAGGCGGAGTTCCTCCCTAATACACTAAGTGTGCTTCCATTAAACTTCCCTTCCATGAAAACAAAGTTCAAGGTCATTAACAAGCCCACCTCAGTTTGCGACGCCAACGCGTAAATCCCCTGAGCTCTTCCTACAAGCTTCGACGTCACTTCCGGTCGTTCGGTTAATGGGTCATCGATCATCATGATGGAACCGAACCGAGAGCCGAGGCGTTCGTGTTTGGCGCCGCAGCCACCCGGATTGCGGTTGGGTTACGTCCACTAAGAATGTCATGGAAATAGAAATGAAAGTGACTTAGCTTCTCTTGTTCAAGTCCGAGTGACTTTGGATCTAGGGTTCTTGAGAAACCATGTGGTTCTCCGGCCACGGCCAGGTCGGAGAAGATGGAAATGGCGATGAAAATGATCAATGTGGAAGCTGATTTTGGGAGAATTCCGGCCATGGTGGAACCAAACTGGGGTGCAGAAGCAAAGTGTACGTTTATGTTAAAAACGTGAAAGACATGAGTATGAAGTTAGGGTTAGGGTTGATTGATTGTTTCTATATATAAAGACAATGAATGGGTTTAGTTTGTTTATTATATATACTATTTATAGAAATCCCGGAAACAGTCAAAGATAAACTTGGTCGTTGAATTTGGACCTGTTTGTCTGAGTAAAATATTGGATTGGGTCCTGACCGTTTGATTGAGAAGATGGCACCCATAAGGAGCACTCATTGTTTAGAATAGACTGAGATCTCTTTCCCAGCATAGCATTAGAGGTGGCAATAGGTTCGGTGATCCGCCGGTCCGATCAGTCCGGCCCTATGTTTGGCTGGGTTTGGGCAACGGTTAGTAGCCTGTCGGGTTGGGCTAAGATTTAAGGATCGGTCAGTTTTTGGGTAGGGTTTGAGCTTATATTAAATTAGTTCAATCCGATCCGGCCCGACCCGAGATTACAAAGTAATATATAGCTTTTTACTTAAATTCAACATCATAAAATATTTTATAGTTGTAGCTTAGTGGTGAGACGTTTACATTCTGCTCCTTGAAACTTAGGTTCAAATCTTAGTAGCAACATAATAGTAATATTATTGCCCTATTTGGGCAAACATGGGCGGGTTCGGACTTGGTAGATGATGATACCATGGGCAGACTTGGACAAATATTGTTAAGCCCGAAGCTCGGATTGAGTTCAGGCCAACAAAATTGTTCTTTTATGTAAATTATGGCCCAAAGCTCGGACCTTGTTCAGGCCAACAAAATTGTCCTTATATGTAAATTATGGCCTGATCCGAGCACGTCCTAGCCTGGCCCATTACCACCACTACATAGCATAATTAAAATGTTTGGCTTTTTGATATTGAGCCCTTCCAATCTTCTATTATGAAGATCCCATGTTATGCTCTTGTTATGTAAACAAGAGCATAACACTTTTCTTGGGGGCCCACCACATTACCTAGTGACCTGCCAAACCGGTTAATGTGATGGCCCCCTAAGGTTCATCCTTTTTTATAGTTTTTAAGTTGACAGGTCACCGGTAGACCCGCAGAACACATGTCATGCTCCTGTTTACATAACAAGAACATATCAGAGATCTTCATAACAAAGATCTTTGTCCCCTTTTAAATGGATTGATATCCCAAGCAAATCTCTTATAAAGAAAGAAAGGATAAATCGAGAACAAGAAGACAAATCAAACACACAAGATACAAAGATTTTACGTGATTCGACAATGGTACCCTACATCCACAGATTCACACGAATTTTATTATTCTTAAAAGCTCTCAAAAGAAATATTAGCAACGAAAAGTATGATGAATACCCTGTGTAGTTAAAGCGTTAAACAAAATAATATGTAAAATTACTATTTTACCCTCAGATCCTTTGGATTTATCTCGACCGATGGAGTCGAGTTAAATTTGTGAAGGAGCTCATCAAATGAGATATGGTCGGATATTCTATAAGTATGTTTTCTCCATCTATTCTTAGTCAAGCTCAAAATACCAGGTTTGGCACTACTTTATAATCGGTAGAAAGTGTGATAATAAGTTAAACCAAGGTGGAATGTATATTTCATTTACTTTAACAAGTGGGAATATCCCATTTGCCATACTTGGTATAGGGGAAACATCTCACTTGCCAATAACATTCAAATGGAAACAGCATATTCTCCTTTCCATCCTCCCTCTATCCTATGCCAAGTTGGATAATTTTGGCTCATCCATAAAGCAATGATTTAGTAACCTAAAATTACCAAAATAATTAACTAACAACAATGATGTTCATATTAATAAAGGTTGTAAACGAATCGGATTAGAACTCGGATCTACAACGGAGGATCTTTATCGAATCAAATGTCAGCACACGTCAATGTATGTTTAATTACTATAACCACACAAAAATGTTTATATTACATCGACTTAGGACTGTGGTATGAAATCCTAATAGCAACTTTAGATAGAAAACTCAACTCAACTCAATCTTAAACTCGCTCTCTCCTAAATTATAGGAAAGAGTGAGTCCAAGTCATACTTGATCTCTCACTATGTATAGACGTCCCATACACTGTGAAGATCTGGGTCGGGTCAACCGAGTCGACTCACCACTAAAGTCTAAATGTATATAGAGAGAGAAGTGAGTGTCCCACCAAACAAAAAGTGAGTGGTTTCACTTCCTTTTTTAAGGAAAGTGTCATGATAGAACATCAATGTCCTTGAGTGTCCCACCAAACAAAAAGTGAGTGGTTTCACTTCCTTTTTTAAGGAAAGTGTCGTGATAGAACATCAATGTCCTTTCCTTTCACCAAGAGGCACCTTTTCCCTTCACTTTTTTCCTTTCTTTGTAAGTCCACCATGTCCATATATAATATTGTTGATTGTGATTGCTACTTGTCTTGCATGTTATATTAGTATTTAAGCTTGAGCAAGGTCCAAAAGGAGGCCTAGACTAAGCCTGATACTACTTGAACCAGAAGCTATCATGGGCACTTTTGCAGGACACATAGTCCCAGGCTTAGCCCTAAGCCTCCTTGGTCTATGGCACACATTCAATACCTTAAAAGCCTACAACCTCAAAGGCCCATCTGGTTTTTCATCAAGATTCTGGTACCCATTCAACTTTACTGCAATTTTTCATCTCAAACACTTGGAACTAATCTTCATCTTCTTCTTCTCTATCCTTGTTATTGCAATGCAAGTCCTAGACTTCCCTCTCCTGCACTTCTCCTTCGAATTCCATAACCTCGAACACTCGACGATGTTCGCCCACCTTGCAATCTACGCAGGTGCGACACTTGCCGTCGAGCTGACAAACTCGCCGGAGATATTTTCCGGGCTTATCGGAATCCTTGCTGCCTCAGTATTCAGCCAAGAGCTCTTCTTACTCCATTTCCACTCGACCGACCACGTCGGCGTCGAAGGACACTACCATTGGCTTTTGCAACTCATTGTGTTTGTGTCATTTGTTTCAGCTCTAGTGATGACTAGTTCTAATAATAGCAGTTTTGTTGCAGCTATTGTTCTTTCCATCTCAGTAGTGTTTCAAGGGTGTTGGTTTATGAACATGGGGTTCATGTTATGGTTTCCCTTGTTTGTACCAAGAGGTTGCACCATGAATATTCCGGTCAATGACGGCGACGGCGACAGGGTACACGGAGCAGTGACATGTGGGACAAAGGAGGCAAGTGTAAGGGCAATAGCACTTGCTAACTTACAATTCAGTTGGATACTGGCCGGAATTTTGGTGTTCACGGCATGTCTTTGCCTGAAAATGGCCGGAAAATGCAAAGAAAGAAGAGAGTACTCAACTGCATATGAACAACTTCATATTAGAAGTGATCATATAGTAGGGATCACAGTAGAAGTTGATCACTCCAAGCAAGTCCATCCTTAATAAGCTTACAAGTTGGATTTGATGAGTATTCTTACAATTATAGTAAAGTAAGCTTAAAATTGTAGAAGCTGCATGATGACGTTGGAGTGTAGAAGTCATTTTCTATATATAATCTCGTTGCAGCTTTAGCTCTCTAATTATTTCTTTGTTTGTGTTGGGTTCAGGCTCAATTAGAGATGTAAACGAGCTAAGCTAGCTCGGTTCAATCTTGGGCTCGACTCATATGAGCCGAGCTTGAGATCTATAATTAGGCTAGCGAGCTGAGTCTGACCCAAAGAAAAGCTCATTATCTTTAACGAGCTTGAGCCGAACTTGGGTAGGCTAGATTCGGTTAAAGCTCAGTTTGCATATGAGATTGTAAGTCCGTACTCCTGTATCTTATAATATTAAACAAATGTTAATATATTATATTACATATAATAATAATAATTAGCAATTATAATATTATTGCATTTGCACTAATCTAAGCTTTTTTTTACGGGTTGAGATTTTTGCGAGTTGAGCATTTTATAAGCTAGGCTTTTGTGAGCCAAGCTTGAGCCCAAAATATTTTAACGAGTCTGAGCCGAGCATAAACCCAAAGTTTTTAACGAGCCTAAGCCAAACTTGAGCCTCAAGCCTTGCTCAAGGTTTTTGAGCCCGAGTCGAGCTAGGCAAAGTTTGGCTCGGCTTGGCTAGTTTACAGTTAGGCTCAATATTGATCGGGGGTCAACTTGGGTTGGTTAACTCTAAACCCAACCGATTGGTTGGGCCTTTCATATCGTGGGCCAGCATGGCACGGGGCACAATTATTATTGTGTTGGATCACGTCGGGCTTCATGCTTTGCCTATAATTTTGCTAAGAACCCAATCGGACTCATGCCCAATCATGCCTCGGCCATTACCCCCTAGGCCCGGCATGGCAATATATTGCCTATTATACTGTGTTGCGCCGTGCCTGGGCACGTACCAAATCGTATCGAGTCCATTCGGCAGGTGTAGCCCAACCCATTTGTACATCCCTACATTAATGGTGCAACTTGGGTCGGTTCAACCCAAAACCAGACCTACTCAAACCAACTTGGTTCCATTTGGGTTGGGTTTCTAAAAGTTTGGTTTGGTTTTGATTTTAAAAATACAAAACCCAAATATAAAACATGATATTAT
>JAUPMG010021114.1:0-29142 GCA_031762675.1 Pachysandra terminalis | reverse complement strand
ACAAGAGGCCCCCCCCCCCCCCCCCCCCTTAGAACCTTCAATGATTTCTCTCTCACACCTTCTCATAGTTGCTTCCCTAGGTCTTTCCATTAGATTTCCCACAAGGTTGTCATTGGACATTTGACTCCATCAGGTTTCCCTCCTCCTCCCCCTCCTATTAGAACCTTCAATGATTTCTCTCACACCTTCTCATAGTTGCTTCCCTAGGTCTTTGCTTTACATGCCCAAATACTCTTAATCTACTTTGCTTCATCTTATCTCCTAATTGAGCCACACCCAAATAACCTCAAATATGTTCATTCCTCACCTTATCTCTCCTAGTCTTCCCACATATCCATCTCAACATTCTCATCTCAGTAACATTCATCCTATGAATATGTTGATTCATTTTTGCCCAACATTCTGATCCATAGATCATAGTAGGCCTAATGACTGTCCTATAAAATTTTCCTTTTAATTTGAGTGGAACAGGTCAATCGCATAACACTCTAGAAGCGTTTCTCCATCAAAGCCATCCAGCTCTAATTCTATAAGCAACATCCTCATCAATATTTTCCTCTTTATAGATAATTGATCCTAGATAACGTAACTGATTGCTTTAGAAATCGTTTGATTTTTAATTCTTACTACAGCGTCATCTCAACTATTATTTGTGCTAAAGTTACACTCCATGTACTTGGTTTTTGTTCTACTTATTCTAAAACCTTTTGATTCCAAGGTCTCCCTCCATAACTCTAATTTTTCATTCTCTCCCTCTCTGGTTTGGTCTATTAAAACTACATCATCTGTAAAAAGCATACACCAAGGCACCCCCTCTTGCGTACAAGTAGTTAATTCATGTCATCCATAATTAAAGCAAAAAGATAGAGACTCATAGCTGAACCTTTTAATGTAAACCTATCTTTACTAGGAACTCATCTGTCTCACTGCCTACAACTCTCACCCTAGTTTTCGAGAATTTCTTTTAGAAGACCAATTTCATCAACTTTAGAGTTAGAATGAGATTTTTGTAATAACATGAGCAAAATACCAATGGTTCAGGTAAAATCTTATAACCCCCACATCAAAAGTTTGTTTCAATCAGAGGTTGAAACAAATTTTTTGGTCATGTGGCGGTTTGGTTGGGAGGAGGGGAGCCTCTGGAGAGTACTGGTTAGTACTAAATATGGGTTGGAGGATGGGGGTTAGACAATCAAGAGTGTCAATCTCCCACATGGGAGAGGGTGTTGGAAAGGCATAATTCATATTTGGGAAGAGATAGAATCAAATTTTGGAAGGATGTTTGGTGTGGGGAAGCCCCATTATTGCAGAAATTTCCAGGGGCAGCGGCAGTGGCAACTAACTTGAATGCTTGGGTGTTGGATTGTCTTATTAAGGATGACATAGGTTGGAGATGGGATATCAAGTTGAGGAATGTCTTAGAATGGGAAGAGGAGGAAGTTATCAACTTAATGGGGGAGGTGTATAAGACCAATAGGAGAGAGGGGGGAGATTGGAGATGGTGGAGGTGGTCTGAAGGTCTTTTTCTCAGTAAAATAGATGCATCAGTCTTTGTTGGAGGAGAACTCATGGGATGGTCCTTGGAGGCTGATTTGGAAAAGCGGTGCACCTTCAAAGGTTACTTTTTTTCTTATGGACGGCAGTAAAAGGGAGAGTGCTCACATTGGACAATTTAACGAGAAGGGGTTGGTATTTGGCTTCAAGATGCTGTTCCTGCAAATCAGAAGAGGAAGCTTTAGAACACTTATTCCCTCATTGTGCAATCACAAGAGACATTTCGTCTATTTTTATTAGAAGATTTCAAGTGAGTTGGGTGATGCAGTTGGGTTTGAAGGAGGAGTGCAACAGTTGGGGGTGGAAGCGGAAAAAGAGGGCAGGCATAGGAGCTCAATATTATGGAACTTATGTCCTGCGGTTATAACATGGTCGATCTGATGAGAAAGAAACCGTAGAACATTCGAAGGCAAGGAAACTGAGTTCCAAAGCATGGTAGATATAGAGCTGTATCATTGTTATTTCTGTGGGCATCTAGTTTCACTGAATTTAGGGGTACTTCATTTGAAGAATTTGAACATAGATGGGGGTTATTTTGGGATTAAGATAGGGGTGTATAGGAAATTGAGCCGAGGGTATACAAATCTATTTACACAATTTTTATGGTGCTGTATAAAGTGGTATAGTTCTGTACAGTCATAGTCCTTCGGACATATTAATACAAAACTTTAATTACTGATCAAAAAACAAAAGTTTGTTTCAATCGAAAATTCGGGTTTCTTGCATCAATATGTTTTTTAGTACTATAATCTTTTTTTTTAGGAGTATAATCTTAAAAAGAGAATTTGAATATCGAACAAAAGTTTTGAAAACCGAAATGCTTATTCCATTTTCAGAACTTCATTACACGCCAAATGGCGTCTGCATTTAGTCCAAGAGATTTTCTACCATTATAGGGCCATGAAAATAAGGCCCTAGAGTCTAGAAGACTCAAGACACAATAAAAAGAAGATCGAAGTTAATGTTATAGCTGATAGGATGGCCAGGGATGGGGTGGCAAGAGAGAGTTTATTTGTTGGGATTCCCATGAAGGACATGATAGAAGATGGGGAGTGACAGTTGTATATGTTTTGACATATTATATGCTCATATGTTAGTATGTGAGATGTCATAATAGTGTCAGTAGGGGATCTTAATGGATAGGATCATTTTGTTTTGTTTGTTCTTGGTCCACCTTGGACTAATTGTACATATATGCCTATTTTGATTTATTATATCAATTGATGTTATTTATAAAAATAAATAAACAAATAAATAAAATAGAAGATTGAAGTTCCAATTTGAGGATGCGTGGCATGTCCTGATTGCTGCCCTCACTTCTTTAGGAAGTCCTCATATTTTAATGATTACACTTTCATGTTGTGTTTAAGTGAGTAATCTGGAAGAAAATTTTCTAATATATTAATGCATTAATAATCTATCTTATTTTCTATAATTTAGTGAGCACAGTACGACTCTTTCAAACTTCAAGCTAACTTTAACAATGAATTATCAAAAAAATAATCATAACTTTAACAATGTATAATTTACTGATTGAAGGTCCATGTACAACCCTTATATGTGGAAGTACAGTTCATTTGGAATTCATTTCATCTAGGCATGACTAAACAAAATCTTTGTCTTGTTAGTGGGATAATGACAACTAAAGAAATACGTCTGTTCAAGGTTCAAATTTTTGTTAGAGATGAGTTTCATCCTTAAAAAAATAGGAAAATTCTAAGAAATGTTTCAGAACTCGTGGAAATGATTTAAAAATCATGGAAACAATGAAAATGCATGGAAACATGAAACTTAAGGCATGAATTAATTATATGCAAAGAGAAGCTTGTGATTATCATTAACATACAGTGCACACACCATGACACTCATCAACAAGGTATAAAACAATGTTATGCATAGATAGGCATGCGGAGTGCACACAGAAATTTCAATGAGAACTTTTAAATAATGATAAGCTACAAATGTGACAGCGGGATTCTGGCAGCAACATGCTATTGGGTGGTGGAAAGTTATAAAAATACTTCTACAAGAAATTATCGTAAGTATTGATTCTGGATTAGCACTTTTATAAGAGCATTGATATCACATAATTGAAAATAAGTTTAATATTGTAGTACGCTCAACCTCAAACCTATGATTTACAGATAATCGTAAATTGACCATAATACTTACGGCAGGCAAACTTTGTGCATTTACTTTTAGAAAATCAAATTCTGGGCAAACGTGATCAACCTATTGACAACAGACCAATCATAGATTGATCATATATAATTCTGCAATGTTAATATGTAAGCATTAAACTTAAAATGATTTTTCTCTATTTTTTGGATCTTAGTAATTGTTATTAATTTTATAATCATATAATTAAATTCCAAAAATAATAATTGATCGATAGACTAATAAACCAGCAGCGGAATCATCATGTAGTGAAGGAACCTATATCTAAAGAAAGCTTCTTCTTTTTTCCCCAATTTACAGATTGTTATTTCTATTAATCTAATATCAAAACTTGAAAATATTTAAATTCTAAAAATAAGATCAATCTCTTGGCTAACTGATTAGCCATATTAACCATTTATATAGATGCAGCTTAGTGCGCAAGCACAAATGTAAAGATAATGATAACAATACTAATAATAATCATAATATTGTTTTTCATGTTCTAAAAGTCTCACAAAAACATTTCAGATATCTCAATAGCACATGGATTTGACCAAAAAATGAGGATCTAACATTTATTTACGATTACATTCAGAATTTTGAACGATATACATATCAAAATGACTAATTAGGTGCCTTTTAACATTCTTCTCAAACAAGAAGAAAATGTTTCTTTGACTTGATTCCCTGCGTCAACATGTAGTATCTCCATCAAAATCTTAAAAGAAAGGTTCTTTTTATTATTTTTATTAAAGCATATATCCTTTTGGGTAGGATGCAAAGTTTCCAGTGAAGGACATTTCATAAACATGGTTTTAAGTTTTCCGTACTTGGTTTGGGTCTTCTACGGTATGCATTAAATAGCTTGGAATTTTTAGCAAAGGTTGAAAAGTTCAGCTGGAACATATAAGGTTCCATTGTCAAAAGTTCCAACAGGAACTACGTAAAGATAAGATACAAGTTAGGTTTCATGTTGATAGGTCAATAAACGGAAACACTCGAAGTTTTAAACTATGCATTTTCTAGCACTAATTTTTTTTTTAAATCTCTCAACCAGATGAAGAAACGGGGTAATAAAAAATCAAATTCATAAACTTGTTCGTTAAAGATTCCTACAGTTCTTTCTGCAAGATAGGATAAATTAACACAAGGAAAAAATGCTACGATATCAATAATTTAAAGACACAAACTCCTTGTCAATAACAAAGGGAGGAGTACATTGGTAATAACAGAACCTGAGGCTATCGGCTGCATCAATTCGCCCCCTGGTGCACTTATATAAAGGGATCAAACAACAAGAAGTAATAATAGAACTTCTGTCAAACAGAAGGGCTCAATATGGCTTACCGGAAAATAATAGTATAAGCAAGTACAAGAAAAGATATGGTTAAATGTGGCTCCTCCCATTGCCTTAGTTTTTCAATATTTTTGGCAATGACTGTAAAAGGAAACATAAGTTCCTGCATAGTGACAAAACCACAAAGTTATTCAAATGAAAATAACATATAAGGAAATAAACATTACGATCACACTGACTGCAGCAACATAACCTAAAAGTTATGCAACAAGAACGCCATATTTGCTTAAACATGATTGTGTCACCTCCACCAATTTGTGCCTTGAATTAAATAATCCCCTTTTCATCTCACTTAATAATAATTGATATTCATTTACGATATAACAGTTCCTGATGATATTGAGAATAATCTATTACACTACTAATGCATCTAGTTCTTTTAATGAGTGCTATAAAAATAATTTTGGACCATGCTCAACAAGGTGAGGTACAGATTTCTTGCCTCAATGAGACTTTCTCTTTGAGGGTCTATTCATATCACATATGGAGGTTTTGACATTTAATTGCTATTTGTGAGGAAAAACAACTTTACAAGAAACAAGAAAAATTCTGAACAAAGCCCCCCAAAACACCTTAAAACTTAATATTAAGACCTTCACACAATTAAATATAAAAAAAAAAAAACCCATATATTATCAGCAGAACCTAAGCAACACCCTAAGACAAATGCAGAAAATATCCCCGACCAACAGGAACTTCACAAAGCAGATGTAAATCCAATTGAACACTTAGAAAATCCCAAACCTAAGGAGGCTTTTCTCCCTATGTTTTTATTTTTGCATCATATGTAAACAAGAAAAAATTGTAAACATAACATGAAAGTTGTGAGGAATAGATCAAAGTTTTAATTGCCCAGCCATGTAATACTGTTGTGCTCAAAAATGGATTCACTAGTATAATTGGTGGATTCATTAGTACAATTGATGTGTTACATACTTGGATACCCTAGCTTTTTATAGACTGATTCTCCATAAGAAAATCTCAATTCCTATTCCAAACATGCAAAAATTTTAACTTCGTACAAATTAAATTTGACTGAAAAAATAAAAACATTTATACACTTAAAGCCAAGCTTTACTTCTCCAGACTGAATAAATTTTAAATGCGGGATATACTACTCTCCAGGTGACCAAACTAGTCCATGTCAATTGATCAAACTTTTGATAGTTGACTATAGACTGGCAGTCAACAGTCCCATAAATTCAGCAATAAAAGATATAGTCAAGTTCCTAGTTAGAAACATTCAACCAGCATCAAATTTTGGACATAAACTCAACTCATAGGTATAGCTCAACATATCCTAAAATATCAACTACAATGAACCACCAAAACCCTTGTCACAGCCAGTGAAAGTAGCTGCGACTGTGGCAACAGAAGTTTCAGATTCAGACCTTATGCAAGACTGTCACATTACTAGGTTTACATCAAACCCCCTTCAGATAGGAAATCGCGATGGCTAAAATCAAGAGAAAGAAGGCCAAGTATGAGAAGTCAATTTGAATGGACAGCATGACTCCTCAAAGCTATATAGTTATGATTCTAAGCTTTCCAATAGATTGCTGATCCACTTAACCTACACAAGAAAAACTACTTTTCTAGAAATTTAACTTCAGACTCAAAGTTCACTTTTGAGAAAATGGATATATTTTTGTGGAGTATGGTTCCATTTTTTTTCCATTTTCTGGCATCTTTGGATAGAGAAAAATTGAAGATTTTTGGAAAAATAAGCATTCAAGCCATCATATTTGCTGTAATTGGCTCCCTTTTTATTGATTGGAGCATGGTGAAACCCAATTCGGGTGACATTTCTAGATCAGATTTTTTTCGAATACGTGCCAGTGGTTAATTTGTGATTTGATTGTATAGCTTTTGATACTTTCATACATGCATAATAGAGAACCTTCTGTTTCCTATCAAAAAAGACTGTTGCACAGCAGTGGAAAAATCTGTGATTAATTTATCATATAGTGCGCCAACAAACCAGCTGATTACCAAAATTCCCAAAAATCAGATAATTAATCCAAATTATATAATTATTTAGTAAATTGGTAGCCTGATGATACCATTTAAGATTACTTGCATTAGTCTGCAGTACAATGGAATCTCCATGCATTAATCTAGTTTTTGGAAACTTAACTGGAAACAACATCAAAGAAAAAAATAAAGGACGGTCAAGCAAAACCTTGAAAAGATCAATGTTACTGGGGATCCCTTTGAGCGTTGCAGCATCAATTGTGGCTTGAGTTTTTTCAACTACTTGGCTTTTCTCTTTGCATGTTAACACCGCCTTTTCTACAAGTGTCATATCAGCCACAACAAGATTTTTACTCAATACTACCCCTTGTCTTACTGGAGAATTCCTCCAGAAGGTAACTGATGCATTAGATCCCCAAGATGGAGATTTCATCCACTTCTGTAAGTATACACTTCCATCTATGTCTAACACATGAATACTACCACCAGAAACCTCATCTGGAGGCCTCAACTCTTCAGCTAATTGATGGTTTACCTCTGTCGATTTCGTAACCAATGGTCCACTCCAAAAACTTACAGCCAGAGTCTGGCACACAATGTCACCATAAGGTGCATCGTGCAAATGTGAGAATTGTACAAGTTTTGAGGGGTCTTCTGATAACTTCCGAATGAACTGAAGAGCTTGCAGTCTAGCAATACTGTTAATGGCACTTGTTACAGCTCGTTCCTTCCCTCTGTGAGCACCATATACATGATGTACTGATTGATCACCATCCTCTGGTCCATATTCACGTATGAACTCATATAAAGCAATAACTTCACTAATAAAAGCATGCCAGACATCCCGTCTCATTTCACCACCAAAGTCAACAAATTCCAGGACACAAGTTTTGGATCTATTCAAAACAAAAATATTATAGTCAAGACATTTTCTAGATCAAAAGACTGCACAAGAAAACCATTAAAGAAAGGACAGAATCCTGAACAGTGAGGCCTGTAACAAAAATTCAAAGTGCAATAGCATGGGTAGATATTTATATTGTTCTCATGCTCAAAAACCAAAAACCATCATTTGAATACATGATTTCCAACTTCCGACAAAAGAAGAGATACATGACATTGTCACCTAATGATGCAGTTTGCTCCTAAAAGCTGTAATTTTATATTCGTGATTACGTTTTGGGTGATCTTTGAGTTGTTTGAAAGATATCTTCCAGACCTACAATGGCTATTTCTACCATTTATTAAGATTTTGATGTTTTGGTCTTCAAAATAGGTTTAAATTTTATTTGCAAAGAGAGCGACGAATTTAGGGGCATTTTTGTCACTATGGTTTTATTTTAAAAGTCGTGTGAGCTTTTAGAATAGACATGTGAGTTTAAGGGTGCCTTCTGTCATTTCATTTATTTTTTCTTAAATTATAAGCGTATGGCTGAGATTAAATTGTATAGAAGGCTGATATTGATCCTCAGGTCTTAAGTTCAGTTTTTTTTAGTTATAAGTAAATATTATGGGGAAGTTGTAAGTAGTCTTTTTCGATTTATTGAATGAACTCTAGGCTGTTGAGATCTTCTTAGAACTTTTGGGTTGACTAGAACCTTGCAAAAGGCTTTCCTTTGGTTTCCCTCTATGAAACCCAAGATAAGATGGTGATTAAAGTAACTATCCATTCACTTCTAGCTATATATAGCAGGGGCAGTATCCCAAAACATTAGTTGGCATCAGAGTAAGTTCTTTCTTTAGGAGGAAGATAGGTTCATAGTATATCAAGTGAGAATTACAAATTGAAGGAAATAACGAACCAGATCAACGTACCTCTATAGACGACTTAACCCAGATCTCCAACGGAAGACCTCTATCAAACTGGATGTCATCCCACGTCGGTATATGTGTGATTACTAGAACCACACAAGTTTGTCCACACTCAATCAACCAAGGGCTATCATATAGAACCCTAGAAGCAAAACCAGATCTCTAAGAGGAAGAAGAGAGAGAGAGAGAGAGAGAGAGAGAGAGAGAGAGAGAGAGATTCAAATTGGATCTCACGTATGGCACTTGCTAAGGAGGAGGAGCCTTCTATATATACAAGACTCGACTAAACTCCACTCCTAGATAGACTCTATCTCCTTATCCCCTAAGGACTAGGAGAGCCTAAGCCAAAAAAAAGGACTAGGAGAGGGTCCCACATCAGGCCCGCTACCTAGGCTACCTAATATGGACGTGCAAATTTGGAACTAGGATGGCCCATCCAAGTGGGCCAACCGGGTCGACCCATCGATATATCCAACATCTTCCACTCGTCCATAGTGGGCACGACAAGTGTGCATCTCTCTCATAAACATCAGAACTCCTTATCACGGATGCTAATTATACATGTCGTTGAGTGTGCGACCGACAAGCACTAAGTAACGGGCGAGCAGCTCCATATCAAGTTCCACAAAACTAATATGGAGACACACTCTCAAAAGTCTCGCTTATGCCGCAGACCCATTTGGCCACATTGGATTAAGTATTTCTAATCCCTCAGGAGCTCAAGCTCAAATCTCTATACTCAACCATAAGATTCATAAGTATGTGCTCGTTTAAAATAATTCAAATAGTTTACATATATAGCAGATACATATAAGTAAAGGTGTGAAACATCAAAGATGATAATTTTAAATCATGAGCGCATCTCTCTATAAAACTTATCTCTATGAATGTGATGCCAAATAGTCTTCCCTAAGCCTCATACCATTTAGCTTCGACCAAACTGCTTTCCCTGTCAAACCCCTTTAGACCGTATCATCCATGGCCATAAGAAAGAATGCTAGAGTAGCGATCATCATGTCTGACTTCACGGCATGATCAAAGGTAAATAAGGGGACATGTTGATCCTCACAAGGATCATCCTGAGATCACACAACAAGGAAATAGGGATCAATTCACTTGCTCTCAAAAGGAAGCATCGCTACTAGCACATATGGCATGCAACACATGCTACGGTGGAGCTCTGGGCCCAGCCAAGAGTATATCAACCTCAATCATTGTATGGATCTGAGTCCAGTCGCAATCCATGTGCCTAACCTGAGCTCTTTAATCCAAGTCACAACTCTCAAGCGCCTCTCGCATATGGCTTCTTCAGGCAAAATTTGATTGCCAAAAAGAATCTCATCCTGGCTCACCCAGGGCGACATATAACTCATAGAGTCCTTTGAATGCCCCGGATGGCACAAGTCCTATATATGTCCCATCCTGCTTGCAATGCATGCACCAAGGCTAGTAATTGTGCGAGAAGCCACCGATGGCACAAGTTCTATAAATGTCTAATCTCGCTCGCAATGCATGCACCAGGGCTAGTCACTGTGTGAGAAGCTGATCACTAGCCTGATGACATATCATATCCATATATACTCATAATATGGTGGTAATGTGTGCGTAAAATGTGCATATACACAATCTCATGCCTCGTGAAAAATAAACTATTAATTTCTCATGCATGAAATGTAATATGAGATGTCTACATATCCAAATGTAAATAAAAACAACACTACCTAACGCAAATCGCAATCTACGTAATCCCATGTCTCTGACATGAACCCTAAAAGCTTGCCTAACTGTGGGTTTAGTCATGGGATCAGTTGTCATCTACTATGTAGGAAGATGTGTGAGGGACACGTCTCCATGTTCAACTTTATCTCTGATGTAATGATAGCAAATGCTGATGTGCTTCGTTCTGCCATGGTATTTGGGGTGTGTAGGCCAATTCTGTCATTCTATCATAATAGATAGTGACAGGCCCTACCCTGCTCGAAAGACTCTAAGATCCTGTAAGAATCGCCTCAACCATACGACCTCCTGGACGGCTGCACAACAAGCCATATACTTTGACTCCAGCAAACTTGCTTCTTGCTACTCCAAGAGATGGTCCCGCCAGAATATTATCTAATAATACATGGATATGGTTGAAAGAATATTATCTAATAATACATGGATCCCTACCCCCCAACCTTCAGTTTAGCCATGTTTGGAATCTAATTGATCAAGTAGTTAGGCCTGTGCACTTACTTAAGGATAGGGTGTGCTGGTCCCCTTCTCCTAATGGTGAACTCTCTATGAAGAAGTCTATTATGGCTTTCAAAGGTAGCCCTGTCACCTTGCCTTGGACTAGCTTACTGTGGTTCAAAGAGGCTGTCCCAAAGTTCAGGTTCATTGCTTGGTTGGCTTTCAGGCATGCCCTTCTCACTCAAGATAAGTTGTGTAAGCTGGGTGTTCTCTCTCATTCTTCCTGCTCATTCTGTCACAGCTGCAATGAATCAATTGGGCACCTCCTCTTCACTTGCCCCTTCTCCAATTATAATTGGAAGTGTATCATTAGGCGATCTGGTTACTCTGGTGCCCTTTGCCTTGGGAGGATGAGCGCCAGTGGTGCATCCATAATATGTTAAAGAACGACCAGGTGGGTAATATGATGAAACTTAGCCTTCATGCAACAATTTATCACCTTTGGAAGGAGAGAAACCTGCGCATCTTTCAGCAGAAATCCATTGACTGTAACCAGGTTGTTCAAGACATTATTGCGGATATACACTCTTCTGTTAAGTGGAAGAATTATAAGGTGGATGACACTACTACTAATAGATGCTTCTTCTCTGAGTGGAGCCTACCTGTGTTGTTCAATTCTTAGTGTGGCCTGCTATGTGTGGAGTCATCCTCTTGTGGCTCATGTTGTGAGATGATGTATCCCTGCTGTATCTTGGTGTGAATGGTGCTGCTGCTATGTGTTATTCTGATCTCAATACTGCTAGTGTTCTCACTGTTTGAAGCTTGTCTTCTCCTTGTGTAACCTGCATCTGTGTGGCACTATCCCTGTTCACCTGCTGCCTGTGCATTGTGCTGTTATTTTACTCTAGCTTGGTGACTGTGGTGCTGCTACTCTGCTGTGTGGTGCTGCTACCCCTTTTCCCTGGTGCTATATTCTGCTATGTCTTGGCTGGCTCGTCTGCCCTCCTGGTTTTTCTGGGCATGCGTTTTCTGGGTTTGTTGCTGAGTACTGTTTGTGCTTCTCTGTAGATTATTTTTGCTTGGATGGGTGATGCTCCCATCTACTTGGTTTAAGCATGTGTTTGGGTTCCCGGAGCATGTTCTGGGACCCAAGTTGGGGCCTATAGCATGGCTGTTGCTAATCATGTACATTCTCCATCTTTATTTATAAAATTGGATCATCTTACCTTACAAAAAAAGAAAAAGAATATGTATCCTAACGTCGACTCTCGATCATCTAGATCAAGTTTTTTATTCTCGGGATCGTGGATCGGACTGGTCCAGGCCGATCCCGATACGGATCGGCGATCCAGTCTAGTATCGACCGATCCGTGTCCGATCCAAACAGTTTGGATCGTCCTTACAAAAAAATGGAGCTTTGGCTATTGCCCAACCTCCGGTGGCACTCAAGAGAGGGGAGGTGGGTAAATCGGTGGTGGTTAATGGCTGAGAACAGGGGTTGATTGAGGTTTCTGGTGTTGTGGGTTTTTTGGTTGGGTAAAGAATGAGGGAGGAAGGAAGAAGAAGAATAAAATGAAGAAGAGGAAGAAGAAAAGAGGAGAGAGGAGAAAGTTTACCGGATTGGTCGCACCATCAATGGCCGCCCCCGCCGGAGATGGTTGGAGAAAAGAAGGGACCTCGGATCGTGCGGTTGCAGATGGTGGAAGAAAGAGAAATGAAGGAGATGAAGAAGATGAAGAAGAAGGAGAGCTGCTTACGGGTTGGGTGTTTGCCGGAATGAGCTGCCACCGGAAATGGAGGGATGCTGGGGTTGGGTGTTCGCCGGAATGAGATGCCATCAGAAATGGATGGATGACGCCGGAATGGATTGAGAGGAAGATCCGAAGAGATGTTTAGGGGTTGGTCCGATCCAGTCACTGAACCGGTCCGGATCAGCCGATTCGGATTGGTATCGGTTGGACCGGTCCGATTCAAATCCACTTGATACAATAGTTGTATCGTGGCTTAGGATCGGACCGGTCTTGGCCGATCCCGATACGGACCGGGCGATCCGTACCGGATCGGTCCGATCCTTGAAACCATGGCTAGATTACCTGCCCAGTCCGTATCCTTATAGCCTCGAAGCTGCAAATCTGTTTCATAGAAGCAAAGCATGTAATGTCCCATGCAGGTATTGAGGAATACGTTTCACTATCTTCCAATGAGTCTGTCCTGGTTTACTATAAAATCAACTGACTAAACCAACCACAAAGCTAATATCAGGTCGGGTACACATCATAACGTACATCAGACTGCCTATAGCACTAGCATAGGGAACACGAGCCATTTGTTCCTTCTCTTCCTCTATCTGTGAACAAAAGCCAAGATGTAAGGAAGCACCCTTCTCAATGGGAGCGTCTATAGGTTTAGCATCGTGCATCCTGAAACACACAAGTACTTTCTTGATGTAAGTCTCTTGAGACAAACCAAGAAGCCTCTTAGCACGATTCCTATGAATCTCAACTCCAAGCATGTAATATGCTTCACCCATATCCTTTACCATAAAACTGAAGGAAAGCCACTCTTTCGTGGCACCTATTATTTTCCTTCAAATATATTAAATGTGTGCATGAGATAAAATAAGAAAACTTAACAGACATGTATGATCATAAGAGATATAACCAAGGAAAATTTGTGGAGACAGTTTGGACATGTTAAACGGAGAAGTGGAGAACTATGATTGCATTTGTGAGGAGGTGCAAGTTGTTGTGAATTGGTCCAATCTAAGGGATTCAAAAGGACTAGAGAAAAACCAAAGAGATCTTAGATGGAGTCGGTAAGAAAACATTTAAAAAGGTTCATGTTGTTAAACCAAGTCAGTTGGATACCAACATTCGTCTATTTCGTATAGGGAAATGCCCTTCTTAAGGCCTTCATGTCCCATTTTTTTCTTTCCTATGCTAAAAAAAAAGACAATATATATCAGGTTAGGGAGGAAAGGGGATAAAAAGCTTCTAGAGAAGAATCCACATGGAGATGGAATGTAATCTCAAAGCCCATCATACCTTCTCACATACACAAACGGGTGTTGGCTGTTTTCATCAAGGCTCAAAATATCGTATCGAGGTAGCGTATAGTCGATCAAAAAACAGATACATATTTAGATAGACTGTAAAAATCATTTAGATGTAAAAGGTAAGCTAACAATATGATCAATTAACATGGTTTATGTATATGCACCCACACACACAAAATTTAATAATGTGGAAACAAACAACAAGTTTATAAAGGTTTTTCTTTCCTTAAAAATACAAAAATTTATGGTATTTTCAAAAACTCACAAAAGTAATCTTTCTTGAAAAAAAAATATCAAGATCTATGGAGTTCACTTGAAATCCATTAGATCTATGTAATGGAGCCCCAAATCATGCCTTTACACTCGTGAAATAAGATTTATAATGAAAGATAACTAAAAAAACTCATACCTTCTTGCATAACAGTGGATGGAGAACTAATCCACAGGTGTTGATCTTCAAAATGGGAGTTTTTCAATAATTTCTGTAGATTATAGGTCGAAAATGGGTAGTTTTGATGGTTTTGAGTGGTTTCCAAAGCGATCAAAAGGTTAGAGAGCAGTGCTCATTCGAAATATGAGCACTACTCACATTTGTGTATCGACTGTATTGATCGATACAATCGATACACTGACTGTATCAACCGATACGGTACTTTTTTTGTGTTGTATCGTACCATACCTGGCTGTACCGTGCCAATACAGTACGATATTTAGTACCATAGTTTTCATGGCCCTCAAATTCTTATTTTAGTGGATCATACAGTTTACGGAGATACTTTATTACTCTTCTACTTTGGGAAACTCTCATAAATATGTTACATTTTTATGTATAAGAGATGAAAGAAATCAGCATACATGGTACTATTCTATGTTCATTTTTATAATTAACATATTCATTAATCATCAAGGTGAAAAGTAAACATATGGAAGTACAGTAGATCGCGAAGTGTGAACAATCAGTGTATTCTATGTTTGCTTATACAATAGAACAATCAGTGTCCTCAGAAGTGCGAAAAAGATTGATGAGGTGAATCTATCCTGTAGTTAAAATGATACATTTTGGTACAAGGGGAAAACTAGAGAACAGTATATAGCATTATGAATATGAACTGAAACCATCTTAATAGATAGCTTAAACTGGGAAAGAAAATGAATACTAGTGACTTGCAGAATATGGACTCTAGTTCTATTATATATCAATGTTTTGGTTTGGAGAAAAAACAATGAGTTCAAAGAGATACAGAAGCTTACTCACTGGAGACCAGATGAAACAGAAACAGCAGAGTCAAATAGTGCAGATCCCAAAGGCCCAACTCTTGCCTTTTCTACTCGTGAACCATGGTTTGTAAGATCCAATCGTATAGCTTCTCTCTGATCCATCAAGCCAACTGCCTGCAATATAAGTGCAAGTAAATAGAAAATACGAGGATAATTGTTCTAACGATTAAGACAAATATGTGCAGTGAGAAAAAGTATACACACCCCAACTAGAACAGTAGAATCAAATTTCAAATTATTTTAAGCCATAAATGAAAACATCTTATCATTTCAGAACAGAAATGGACTTGCACTCTAGATTTTATTTCCATCGGTGATCCAGGACAGCAGGAAGCTCTTCGGGTATGACCAAAATAATAAATAAAAGAAGAAAAAATAAAGGGAAAAGAAGGATAATCTTATAGTCTCACTGTCAGGACCTTGAACAAATTGGAGTCTCACCAATCTGAAGCAAGGGATTGGTAATAGAGTCGCACCATCACCAGGGAAGAAGAGGAGGCTCACCTCAATAACACAAATTGTGCCAAAAAATAATAATTTTCTTTTTATATTCCAAAAAAGAAGATTACGCCCATATTTACAGAAATCAATCCCTACTTAAAATCAAACTAGAAAATGGATAATTCTTATCTTAAGAATAGTTCTCATCTTAAACTAGAAAAAGATAATCCCGATCTTAACATTCTCCTACTCATACTCTAATAGATAAGAATAAATTTGTAATACATATACTACTGCTATGACTGAACCCGTGGTTTGTAGGAAACCCGTGGGTCAACCATCAACTAATGGGCTTAGGCCAACTAATGGATTTGGGCCGGGCTATTTGCATTAATCGGATAGTGATGCATCTGAGAACTTTGTAAAAGAACCGGCCTGCTTTGATAACATATAATTTTTCTGGATGAATGTGATGACTAGCACCTCAAAGAAGAGAAGCTTGATGAGGATGAAATGCATGCATGATATGTCGATCCATGGAGAAATAAAACCTTAAATGGAACTGGAAAAGAATGAAAAGGACAAGTCGTAGTTTCCTAGAATAATCTGTATGAAAGGTACCAAAGATGGAAACAAGAAATCAATGCTAAAAGGAAAAAAGAATAAGAAAAGGGCAGGAAACATGAAACGTATGAAAATGTAAGGGGATTTACATGAAATATCAAAGGAAGCAAGTGGAAACTCCAAAGAGAAAACTATGGGAACACTAAATTGGAAAGAATGTTTCCAACACGCATTTGCTTAATTGTTTTCACACATTTCCCATTCTAAGGGGTACTATTTCAACAAGTACAATAACAGCAACAAACTGCCTCATCCTAACTAGTTGGGATCGGGACACAAATTCCGTTCCATCATCCCAATCTGTCAAAAACCATACCTTCAGTCAAATTATGTGTATTTAACAGACACTGTCTCATATACTCATTTTTTGTATCTTTATGCCAGCAAATACCAATTTTGTGGGGTAATACATTTTGTAGTAACTAATGATGGTGGATGGAAGAAATTCTCTAATTCAAGAGACTTATAAGTCCTAAGATAAGTGCCCAAAATCCAGAGAGACAATGGGAGTGGGAGCATAAGAGTAGCAAGTCTAAAAATGCCCTACGGTTCGAAGCATCTCAAGAGTGTTGTGTAAATGGCATGAAATCAACTAGTCAGAAAATAATTAATTTAGAACAACTTAATTACACTTAAATTTAGCGTTTTGTACATAATAAAATCTAGTTTGACGTGAGAGAGGTGGAATAGACTCCACTTTAAACATGTAAACATGCATATATACACAGACATAGGAAAGGAGGGGAAGATGGAATACAGTCCCAATTTTAGAAGTTCTGAAAAAGAGAGAAAACTCAATCTAGGCCAAGTTGAAATTACCTGAAAAAGATGTAATGGAAATTTTAGTATGAAATCCATTTAAATTTTGCAGCAACCAGCAAATAAAAGTTCCGTTTATGCCTTTATGGAAAAAATGTGAATTCAGTGCTCATTAAGTCAAAGGAACATATTAGCTAATCACAATATATCGCATTAAAAAGAATATAAAGCCAAAATTTAAAAGAAAAGAGACACATAAAATAAATGAAAAAGATAAAAGATAAAGTAAAAATAGTCTGTGAAGTGATGTTAAAAGAGGGAAGTTATGAAGTACCTGGAATAAAGAAAAAAGAAAAAGAGCCAATTGGTATGGCTGAATACGGAGAGAAAGGGGTAGAAGGCAGGAGGCTACTTGCAAAAGTAAAAAATACAAAAATAAATTTACCAAGATCTCCCTAGACCATGAAGAAAGAAAGGGCCTTACTTAGTTGGCTAGGCACCTACTCCTTCCTCTTCTAATTGAATGAAGCCTTAGTGGCCTATTACATGTAAAAAAAAAAAAAATGGTTAAGCTAACTGTTATTAGTTAGAATTAAGTTATTAATATGTAATTAAGTAATAATTCTTATTATTAACTTAAAGTTACTATTTTATACCATAAGTTATTAGTTTAATAACTAAGATAATATAATCTCAAAATAATGTAATTAATTAGGCTAGGCAGTCGCTTGTTTGCCTAGGCAAGCATTGCCTAGGGCCTCAAAAACGCCTAGTTGTCTGGGCAGGTACCAAGGCAACCACCTTTAACAACACTCTAGTGGATACTAAAGGGTTAGGATTTGTTAATATAGTCATATTTTGGGGCTGAAATTTGTTATGAGACAACTATAAACTATGGTGGGTTTTCCAGCTATAAAATTAAAAACTTTAACATTCATTTTACTAGAGGTGTTGAAGAGTTCTTTTTGTCGTATCTTCCATAATAAAAGAGCTGTCATGGACTCCTAGATGAGATTCCAAATTGTTAACTTGTTGTACACTCATTTTTTACTCCCATTAAAAACAATTTAGCATAAATCTTGTACCTTAAATTGGAAACAATGGTAACCCAGACAAGCACAAATTATAGTTAGTAAAAGGAGATAACCAAGCAGTAAATTTATTAATTCAGTGCATATGAATAACTCACATCATAACCCTGATATCTTAGGAATCCTAGAAGCATTTTATAAGCCTTAGGGAAGAAGACCAGAAAAAACATGTATAATGAAAACAGCGAATTTGACAATCAATGAAGGAAGATACCATAGTATCGAATTTTTACAACATGATATCTATATTGAAAGATGCTTTTAACAATAAGAAAATCCTTAAGAAGGTTGGATCAGTAACAAGAAAATTGAAGTTTAATTCCTTCAATTTAGTAATTACTCAATGATTGGCATGTGGGACGCAATAACCTTAACTTGATCAAAGTAAAAGCCCAAATTTGAAAGGGGGCGAAAGAACAAAAAAAAAAGGTAGAAAGGAACTCCTACAAAGCACTAACTCAAGCAAGAACAAAGTTTCCAAAGGAACTAAAAAGCCTAAAGACAAGTTTCCATTCAATGACTCATTAGATTGCTTTAAAAAATAAATAATAAAATAGGAAAAAATAAAAGTAATTGATATCGTTGAACCATCTGTTGTAACTTAACTCAAATTCTAAAGTGGCTAAACTGCTGATAAATTATTTGGATTAAATAAAAAAGAGTACTCTTCAACAGAAGTTACAGAACTAGGCAATCAGCTGGCCCAAGATCCAACCTAGGTGCTCACCTTGAAGTCTAGGCGATCACCTGGGCTTTCGCTTAGGAACCCAGAAAACTGCCTAGGTGTCTAGTAGACAGCCTTTAACAACACTGATTGAAATGCTTTAAGGAATAAAAAATGGAGACCAAGAGAGGCGCTGTGAGAAGATATTATGGGGTGAATATTCTAAAAGAATTAGAAGACCAAAAAGAACCTAGATGGAGTGTCAAAAATGTTTTGAATACACAAACTGACTAAATATGGATTTTGTTAATATGGAGAGACAAGAATCATGTTTCTGGCCCTAATTAATTGATATAAAGCATTTTTGTTGTTGTCATTGACAATGATGATGATGATGATACAACAGGGTGTGCTAAATGAGACAAACCTTCTCCAACCCAAGTTTCATATGAACCTGAATAACCTTGGTATGAACTGGCTATTGCCATTTCAAATTTTAAGAAAACATACTGGCATATGATGCATCCTTAGAGCCCTTATAGTCTGTTACGACATCTTTACATTACTTCTCTATTTTTTGGGCTAAGAAGCAACGCATTTTAGCATAGTGCATCTTTCAACCCAGCAAAAAAAGAGAAAAAGAGAAAAAGGGAAAACTACCAATTTGTGCACTCCACCCCCGATTTATAAATGGCGTTGTTATTTGACTTTCCAAATCATCCATGGAAACCCAACAAATAAACTTGAACCTCCAAATCATCAAATGAAGATAGCATGACCATAAAGTAGCACCTTTAACTGTACATCAATCCAAACACATGTTATTTATAGTGTATTAATATTTCTAGAAGAGTTTGCAACTAACTGAGAATAAAAGAAAGTAAAACATGGATGGATTACTGATGGGAGCTTCGCCTGATACCTCATGGTGTTTTTTCTGTGATCAGGATTCTGATCTATTACTGCAAGCACAATTAATAAGTATAAATAACAGATTTTGGGAAGAAAGCTG
Organism: Pachysandra terminalis; assembly: GCA_031762675.1. Lineage (NCBI taxonomy): Eukaryota > Viridiplantae > Streptophyta > Magnoliopsida > Buxales > Buxaceae > Pachysandra > Pachysandra terminalis. Next base: position 9,189 of record JAUPMG010021114.1, on the reverse strand, counting down.
AATTTCATAATAGGCTTCTAAATTTGGTCTCCTTCTTCATGTGTCCTGATCTATCTTAGGTTGCTATAGGATCTAATGTAAGTTCAGGTAGTGTATCACTATCAGTATCGACTATATTTTGGTTTCATGAAAGATTTAGAGGTTCTTTTCTTTTCAAATTAAAGATGCTGAGATTGCTGTTATACTTGTATGCAAACTTGAGTTAAATAAACGTCATGATGAAACATGCTAAACATATTTTTCAAGAACAATAGGGTTTAATTCTCCCTCTACCTGTAATTTTTTTTTAAGGATAATAGGGATTAAGTCTCCTCTCTATCTGAGACCAAACACTGTCACTAAGTGAAGAAAATGGAGAGAGAGAGAGAGAGAAAGAGACAGAGAGAGAGAGAGAGAGAGAGAGATTATGATTTTGTTTTTGCAATCTTACTCATATTTTAAACGATGGGTAAATTTGGGAGAGAAAAAGAAATTGTCCTAGCTAGCAATGCTAGATGACTGAACAGAGATGCAAATTTTAAAAAGGAAGGGTTGATAGGAATGTGAGGTTATGGAGGATGAAAGGAAGATTGCATCGACATTTAAAAAATAAATATCAATGCAAAATAATTACAATACCAACAAATTATTTGTTTTTTTCTGGGTCGAAATGTGTGCTTCATGAAAATGTGTTGCTTTTAAGAATCCCCATCTTTTCTTCATTTCACATATACACCATGTCATTACCGAATACAATTTCAACTGACAGCTTCTATGTGCAAAACTCCACATCTCTGCATACTCTTTTTAATTTTGATAGGAAACAAGAACAGAATTTATTAAGAGAAAGGAAGAGAATGTACACCACCATTTTCTTAAATAAAGGAGGAACAAAAAGGAATAGAAAGAGAATGAGAAAAAGAACATAAAGAGAATTGTGACTAGGGACTCCCCAAAATACATCTCTTTCCCAGATCACTCTTAGGAATCTTGAGAATGAAATGTTCATCATCAGAGCCAGATCATGGATTTGGGAGGAGAGAAAAAGGCATGAGGACAAAAAGATAAGCTTAGCCATGATTATTGAGAGGGTAAAGCTGCTGTTTACCTGGGTTACAATTTTGAAGGAGTTCCAAGGTATCCCTATTGGGAATATCTCTAGAAACTGGAAGCAGTCTTGAGTTCTTACATGCTTTCTCCTGTCACCTCGAAGTGCTTAGTCCCTTCCATTTGAAGATAAACATTGATGATTGCTCTCTTGGAACTGACGGGCATCAATATCATCTTCAAAGATCGAAAACTGGAACTGATTTATCCATTCTGTGGGCCTGCTATCAATGACTCGTAGAATAGAAACTTCAAGGGCTAAAAAAATGTGAGAAGTTCGACTTATCCAGTGTTAATTTTTTTTTTCTTTGTGGTAACGGACTTAAAGTTGAAGGAGAGTTGTAATATCATCAGATGGGCCAAGGAAAAAGCATGTGACCCTTGGAGAAATGCTCATTGGCAAAAGGAGACTAGATATCTTTCTTTTCAGGGGAATGTCTTATTCTCTCAGGTTCCAAGATCTGCCAACTTGGAAGGCGATGATTTGGAAAAAAGAAAGGCTGTAAGTGTATCTTTCCATTCAGTTTTTTTGTATCCTTTGCACTCTCTCTTTGGCCCTTTCTAGGGCTTGTAATGCTTTTTTTCATTCACTAGAGTTCTGTTTTCAACTAGAACAAAGAGACAGATTACGGATTCCTAAAATCACATCTCTATATGTGGAGCATTCCATACATACTACATTATAACTTCTATTGAAAGAGAAAGGATATTAGTTCTATATCGCTCAATATTGTTAGTATATATTTCCAGACCCCATATGGAAGATGGAACAAGAGTGACGCTCTATTAAATGCCTCCAAGACAATGTTTATGTGCAATAGCTCAACATACACAGAATAAAGTATACCTCAAAATAGAGGGCTTTATCAGTCAAAGTCAGTTTCCCAGGCCACGCCATGTTATTCTCCCATTTTAAAACAGGTTGCTTCCTGCTAGAAGCTATGCATAAGATTTGCTCGTTAGACAGCCGAGGACTTTCTCGAATCTGATATGATTTCCTCCCTTCGTGCACCCTACAGAAATGAAAACAAGGGAACCAGTACATGTTACACAAATTATGCAAAAGCAAAAGAAACATCTAAAAAAAGAAACAGTGGTCATATGTATATACAGTTACACAGTGAATTCAATTTTCAGAAATACGCTACGTAATAGTAAAAAGTATAACCTAAACTACAGTCCTTGAACATCAGTTTTGCCAATTAGAAAATTTTAGTGCTAAACTCATCATGTTTCATTCAGAATAAGCCCCAAATCCCAAGGTTTTAAATTTCGGCGACAAGCAGGCGAAATTTTGCCAATTTTGGACTTGCTGATACAAAATGAGGATGTAATTCGCTGAATTTCCCCCTTCACACCATCTCGGCGAAATATCGGCAAAATGTGGCGAAATTTCGCCGAGATGGTGATTTTTTTTTTTTTTTTGCGCTCATAAAATGTAAATGAATTCCCCTTCCCAAAAATTTGAAAATAATTGCAAACCCCTGATTTCTTCTGATTCTTCCATTCTTTTGTGATTTTAAACACTTTTAAAGAATATTCTTCAAGATTTAAGCTTCGGGTAGCATTGGATGTCTGTTCTTGAGCTGACTTGAGGTAAATCTATTTTCTTCATGTTTTGCATATAAAAAGTTAATCAAATGACTTCAAATCATTATATGATATGTAACAACACCCAATCTATCAATGGGTGTTGTTACTTTGATTTTAATTTTCATATTATAATATAAAATTATATTTATATATACATTCATGGTTTGTTTAGCGCTTTGTTGTTCGATTGATCATCAATCTATGACTCTATAATGAATGACGATCACTTCACTTGAAGTTTTGAACTTGATTAAATTGGGTCATATTTTGACTTATTTTTGTGTATATAAATGATGAGCCATTTACATGTGAACTTTATTTTTCCCTTACAAATACAACTGCAAGGTACTCAACTGAGTGCATCATACTTGCCTAACTATGTGCAAATGTATATGTATGCATGTGTTTTTGCATATTTTAGGTTTTTTATGTGTATTTGAACCTCATTTAAACCCTAAAAAAAATTGGAATCAAAATTCCCTTGAAAAATATATGTTTCCCCATTTTTTTCCAACCTGACGAAATATTTAGCCAGCCTATTACACCATGCTAGCGAAATATCGGTGGCATGCCGCCGAAATCAAAATTTAGAACCTTGCCAAATTCTGAACAAGAACTTAAAGCTATGTTCTGTTAAACAAAAACTTCCAAGTGAACACTTGCATCTCTTGGTGATACCTGCTTTCCAGTAATCAGCTCATCCCAATCTTCCTTCCAAAGAGACTCAAGAAAAGAAAAATCAGAAGATATACCTTTCATATCATCATTTTGATCCAAGAACCTGCCCCAACCATATTAGCAGGTTAGTGCTCCAATCAATTCAGTAGAGAAACACACATCTTGGCTCCCTGTTCTCTTAGCATGAAAATTCTTTTCGCCAATCCAACTGCCTAGCAAACTGCTTCCTTCTTACCAGAGAAGTGATTCACAAAGACCAAGATACGTAGTCACAGACCTATATAGTTGAACTTACCCATACCACTCAAAAAATCTTCTCTAAGCAAATCTTTTCACCATTGCAAACCCTGAAACTGGACTCAGCTAGCAATTTCCTGATAGGGCATCACAATAAGCTTCTGAATGCACATTTCATAAATGAATCCACTTCATGAGAATATTAATCTTGTTTCTGCAACATATATTTGAGTCATATAAACTTCCACAAGGCTGAATTTTTCTTCATAATTTCCATAACCACTTTAAGAGAACTCTTTTCAACAGCTTCAATAGAAGAATGCTTAAGCTTGGGCTTTGGGTTTGGCAGGGCCTTTCCAATAGCAATGGATAGAACACTGAATTTACACTCCAGCTCACTAATATATCATATGGCATCTACCAATAGAATATAGAGTTGTTCAAAATATGGATCGCAGGTAAGAACGGGACATGCATTGTAAAATTGAAATTTATGCCAGAGAAACTGGTGTTTGGACCACCCAATTGAAATTTATCTTTTTAAATTAAAAAAAAAAAAAGATTAATTGGTTAGAAGGAAAAAGCATATATACGAAAAATCTTAATCTCCCAACAACAAGAAAAACCCAAGAAAATCTGCCATCAGCTGCATCGCCCAATCCCAATTTTACCAATCTTATGAAAATTAGCAGCATGTTGGTATTGACCTGGTAAAAATAGAACTATTGTCAATTACAGAGATTGGGGTTCCATTGAAGTGAACTGGACAGAAGGGGATGTGTCAAGGACTGTAAAAGAGTCGAGCTTTGCCCAACTCTGCTCGGGCTAGTAAACATTGAGCAAGGCTCAGGCTTATTAATATTTTTCGGGTTCAATTTTGGCTCGTCAAAATTCAGCTCGATCCAATAATGTTATTTAACCACATGAGCCCAAAACCAATTAGTTACATATCTACAAAGTCAATGAATGTGACATGAAAACATAAAAATGAACCAAATAACTACAAATTTTATATTTTAGCCCGAAATCTTAATAATACTAATTTATTTTTATAAATAATATATATATATATATATATATATATATGTGTGTGTGTGTGTGTGTGTGTGTGTATTATAAATAAGAAAGCCAAGCTTTAACCAAGCTGAGCCCAACCTAGCTCGGTTCAGGCTCGTTAAGGAAATGATCCTTTTTCAAACTTAGGCTCGGTTCGTGAGCCTAATTATTGAACTCAAGCTCAGCTCATGCGAGCTGAAACCGAACCTGAGACGAGCAAGCTCGTCTCATCGACAGCCCCAGATGTGTGGACAGATTTCCTCAAAAGCCATCTCATTGGAGGGATCCTTGCCTCAGAGCTAAGCCTTGAGGTTACTTCCAATTGGGCAACAATGGCGTGGCATATTGGTTATCAAGGGGTTGTCATCAGCTAGAGAGTGAGCTTCATCTATTGGTATTCACATCAGAACTGAAGGCAATAAGAGTACTGGAGAGGGGAAGCAGATTCTTCAAATGGGACAAAACTCAAATTGGATCCAATTTTTCCTGATCTTACAGAAATGTAGCAGCATTGTCGTGGCACTGGCCCAGTTAAGACAACTGTAATCAATTACTGATATTGGGGTTCGATAAAAGTGAACTACATAGAAGTGGATTTCTGGAGAGATTCCCTAAAAAGCTCTCATTGGAGGGTTTCTTGGCTCAGAGTTAAGCAATGAGGTTACATCTAACTGGGCAACTATGGTGTATCAGATTATCAAGTGATTGTTGCCGGCTGGAAAATGAGCTTCACCTATTCGTATTCCCTTCAGAATTGGACGCATTTAGAGTACTGAAGGAGGGAAGCAGATTCTTCAAATTGGATGGTTTGAAGGCTTTAGTGGGAGCTACTCACAGCTGTAAATAAGTTATAAAAAAAAATTATATAATTTAAAATTTTAAAAAAATTAAAAAAAAAAAAAGTGGAAGCACAAACATGGCTTAACCACAAGGATACCATGAGAGAGATCAGAAATGCATGGCAAGTGTTCGAGCTTGCAGACATTTAACCTAAATTGGGTAACGATTAATGGTGCTAGATTTTTTATCTGGAATTCTGATGGATATCCAAACCCAAAAGATCTCAAGTTGGCAGTAGAAGGTAGGCCATAGCAGCTGATATCAACATTAAAAGAGAGAATCTTATGCTCTTAGGGGAGAAGATTGAATTCGTTAACATTTTGTCGCCTCAAACTTCACAATCAATGATACAAAAGATACAAATAAGCTACACAAAATCCAGCCCCTCTACCATGTCCAATTGTGAACCTGACTCCAAGAGTAGTTTGACAGATCCTCTTTCCCCAATGGCAAGGGGACATGAGAATGCCATCTTGAGGCACATCCAACCTACAGAAAAAGTGAGAATTTTGCAAGGGATATGATCTGTAAGGGGTTTAGGAAACAAACGCTTACCACAATATAGCAGGGCTTTCTCTCCCTCTCCATCTCGCAACAAGGGAAAGGAAAAAGATGATGATGTGGCTAGTTTTAACAAGAGGGGGAAAAAGTGTGTATTCCATAAACCATATACATGGGGAAACTCTGAAATCTATCCTTGGATACTTTTCTGTTTATTAATGAGAAATAAAGACACTTAAATCCAAATTCCAAATGCCTAAAAAGCATATGCTGTGGGCCAGTACACATGACCTAGACCATCCACAAACAACGATTGTACACAGGAAAGTAGGCCCCAAATCCCCACCCCTCTAATTATCAGTATGTCAGAGGTACACTAATTATATGAGAAGCCAACATGTTTCTTCCAGATCCCATAGCCATCATTTTGGCTTTAATATTGGCAAGCAGGCCAATCAAAATGATCTAATAAATGCAAGGTCCCAAAATAAACCTTTCAAGGCTCTGGATCATAATAGGGCCCAAACTATTATTTTCTTCTGGAAAACTCACCACTATTTCAAGGCCAAACCCAAGAAGGAATATATAAGAGGTGAAGCTTCTTTTCATTAGAGAAACTCACTCTCTCAGATTGAAGTTGATTTGAGGAGTTGCAGAAGCCTAAGAAAAACCAAAGTTGCCAATTGAGACATGGTTTCTTCTTCAAAAGCACGCATTTTTTGGTTGGGAAATCGTCAATAAAGGGTTTGAAAGTCGACGAACCTGTGATTTCAGAACAAATCTAACCTCACTCCGCAACTGTCTTTCCTTCATAGAGCATGGATCCAATGGTCAGAGGTTGAACACCGACAATCTCATGTTGCTTTCATCCACCTCTGGCAAAGAAAAGGAAGGGCACTCTTAGCCAAATTATCATTGCTGGTAGTCCTTGGCAGAGGTTTGTTCGACTGTGCCTTAGCCCAAAAAGACGTATTACAAGAGGGGCAATATAAAGGGAAATCATCCAGAGAAAGCGTCAAAGGCTATAAGCGAATCAACAGTAAAATCTATTAACTGTTTCATCCAGTCATGCAAACAAGATTGGGAGGATGTTCAGTTGCTCTCAGAAATGAAGTAGATCATAAGATTGATAGTGATCAATACCAAATTAGGTGTGTCATTCTTTGAAGGTACGAGTCATACCAGCAATTTTCTTTTTTCCCCTGCCAAGCTAGAAGATAAAGACCGCAATGTTTATAATCTAGATAAGAAGGCAAAGGAGCTAAATCTTGAGAAGTCAGCTAATCCCAAATTCCTAATAGATTAAGACCTTGAGAGAGGTATACAAACTTCTGAAAGGAAATTTTGACATGCAAAGGACTTCATGGGATGAGAGAAGAGATGACTATGGTAGGAAGGGGGGAGAAAGGGGTTTAATGTCAACTTTAGCATGGAAGTTTTATCATGCAATGTTAGAGGCCTTGAGAGCCTAAACCATATATAGGTCAGCAAATAGACAATTGAGGAGGTAAGTCCATAGGTGATTGTGCTTCAAGATACATAGCTTGAACAAGTTATGTTTTTTGGTGGCTTTTGAAATTTGGGGTGCAAGTACATAGAATGGTTCTTCCTTCCATTAATTGGTTTATCTAGCAATATTTTTGTTAACGGGACTCTAAAGGAAGTAGAAGACTTATTTATGTCAACTTATTAAAATATGTCAAGATTGTTTTCTCTTGGGCCTTATCCATAATTCATGCCCTCCCATTAATAAAGGAAGAGAAATGATGTCATTAGAATTTATGCTGGACTCAGATACAGGAGTCAGGGGCTGGTATTTCTCTAGGTGTCGGAACCCTCTAAACCCCACGTGTTAGGATACAAAAACTCATTAAGGATCTGCAAACCATGGTTTAACAAACCGGAATCGGAGACCGGACCGGTCCCGGCCGGTTCCAATCCGGACCGGCAGTAAGGACCAGTACCGGCCAGTTTGGATCCGGTACAGAAAGTAAAAAAATAAATAAATAAATAAATTTAAATTTTGGACCGGTCGTCGGGTTGCCAAACCAGAGGTATCTGTTGCCGGCCCGGTGGGACTGGCAGGACCAGTCGTCGAACCGCCGAAACCGGTCACCGGACCACTGGTCCATAACCACGCGATACAATTGTTTGTATCGCGGGTTGGGACAAGACCACTATGGTCCGGTCCCTGTTCGAACCGGCCGGTATGGACCAGTATCGGCCGATCCGTGAAACCATGCTGCAAACTAGGTACAATTACATGCAAAATCGTTCACTAGAAAAATAAAATAACCTAAAAAGGTCCTTGATTCGAACCAAAACTGTCTACAAAGGTCTTGATCCGATCCAAAACTGTCTACAAAGGTCCTCGATTCGATCCAAAACGGCCTACAAAGATCCCTCGATTCGATCCAAAACGGTCTACAAAGGTCCTTGATTTGATCTAAAACTATTTACAAACGTCTTCATTTGATCCAAAACAGTCTACAAAGGTCCTTGATTCGATCCAAAACTGTCTGCAAAGGTCCTCGATTCGATCCAAAACTGTCTACAAAGGTCTTGATTGCATCTAAAACTTTCTATAGTGGTACTTGACCCGATCCAAAACTTTCTACAAAGGTCCTTGATTCGATCCAAAACTGTTTGCAATTGTCTTCATTCAATCCAAAACTGTCTACAAAGGTCCTTGATTCGACCCAAAACTGTCAACAAAGGTCTTTGATTCAACCCAAAACTGTCTACAAAGGTCTTGATTCGATTCAAAATTGTCTCCAAGGGTCCTTTAGTCGATCCTAAACTGTCTACAAAGGTCCTGATTCGATTCAAAATTTTCTCCAAGGGTCCTTGAGTCGATCCTAAACTGTCTACAAAGGTCCTTGATCAAATCCAAAACTGTCTACAAAGGTCCTTGATTCGGTCATAAACTTTCTACAAAGTCCTTGATTCGATCCAAAACGGCTACAAAGGTCCTTAGTTCGATCCAAAACTGTTTAAAAAGGTCTTGATTCGATCCAAAACAGTCAACAAAGGTCCTTGACTCGATCCAAAACTTTCTACGATGATCCTTGATTCGATCCTAAATTGTCTGCAAAGGCCCTTGATGCAAGGACCTTTGTAGACCGTTTTGAATTGAATCAAGGACCTTTGTAGACAGTTTTGGATCGACACGAGACCTGTGTAGAGAAGTTTGGATCG
>JAUPMG010021085.1:0-15147 GCA_031762675.1 Pachysandra terminalis | reverse complement strand
AACTAATACCCTACATAACTCATAATTACACGAAAACCCCCTATACACAAATATCTATTCTAATTAACTCCTACTTAAACAAATCACATAAAAATTAAATTAAATGGGCGAAATAACTTTAGGGGGGTTTGGGTCATTACATCTCTAAGCATAAAGTTTAACAATACTATATAAGCATACTCACACGTATAACCTGTAAGCATGGAAGCCACACCACTCCAAAAGAATCACACAATATCAAATAATTTGCAAGAAGCACTCAGAACACAACTCAAGGCATTTCACAAGGACTACACACCATAGAACATTCGCAAAATTCACAAAATTCAGTAAACAAATCATATTATACGCACCACTAAATTTCATGTGATTGCTAGGTTTACATGTCTCTAAGTTTCTTCCTAGGTCTCACTAAATTTGATAGCCTTAAGATTCATAAATTACAGAAATCATAACAAGCAGTCATACAATCCACATTATGCATACACACACAATACTGAATTCTTAACATGTACACACAACACTTAATTCAAAGCAATTCACAGAAGTCAAGCAATTCACATGAAGCACTCAATTCAAGCAATTCACATAAGTTAAGCAATTCATACAGAGTACTCAACATACAATTCATACATGTGAATCCTAATGTTCACATCTATGTTCTCTTCACCCTATGTAACATAAACCTAGAGCTCTGATACCAATCTATCATGCCTCAAATCCGAGATGTATGATCTCGAGGATTTCCAAGGGAAAGACCTTTGAATTCAAAACCATGGATGAGGCCAAACCAAAAAATAACCCGAGACACAATAGAGAATACTAAATACAGCGGAAGTCTGACAAAATTTAAACCAATTCTATTAACCACAATCCACAATTATGAATAAAATTCGAATTCAAACTGACATTTACATTGCTACTGCCCACTAAGGGTCAAAACACGACTATTAAAATCTATCAAGGTCCATCAGCAATTCCTAATTCTTAAAGCTTCCTTGTCTTATTCACAGCTAGTTAAGGTCTTCCATCCTGGTCACGCCACCTCTTTAATGGTCCACATGTTTCAACATAAGGGTTGAGCTTCGAGGCCCAGTAGAAATAATCTAAATTAATTACGACAGTTATTTTTATAATCATATAATAAGATAGGTTAATTCGTACAGTTTATCATTGATCATAATATCATGTTATTGCTATCATATGTTCATCATCACAATCACAGTTATATGCATGATTATAATCATAATCACATTCATTGTTATAGTCATAATCCAATTCATCATCATACTCATCTTAAGCAATTATCGGTACCATCATGAAACTCTGTCATGCACACACATAAACACAAGCTATATAGATTCCATGTACTCATGCACTCTGTCATGATACATGTCCATATCCAAGGCAACAAAATTTCATTGCATTTTGTCAACACTGTTATTTCACTTTTGTTGATCATCATTCCATTAACCACACAAACAATCACATTCACACATCAATGAACAATTCACATAATAATCACGCATCACACCAAAGTCAAACACTAAATTACATAGCACACAATACACCACAATCGATGCAATGCTGAACACACAGATGGATGCTATGAGCACATAGATGTTAATACAAGCACACAAACAAGAATGCGGTGCAAAATGATGATCAAATGCAAATAATGGAACCCACATAATACAATTCTTATTCCGGTGATCAGTCGGATCCAAGTAACCTTGGCATCCATTTTACTACAGCTGGATGACACTCTCAAAATCAAGTAATGAAGATTACAAGGTATTCACTTTAATACAGCTGAATACTACTCTCTTAAATCCCATGTTTACATCATGGTTTTGTGGGATTCTCAACCCACAGGGCTCAATTCCCTTAATTATTTTTACGTTTGTTCCTCATGCATATTGAATACATGGATGGGTCACTCAAGGACCATGTAACTGCTAGTATTCATTGCTTTCAGAGAATATATACAACCCAAGAGAGAATGCCACCATCTTTCCTTTTAGGGAATATATACAACCCAAGGCAGGAAATATGTCATCTTTCCTTTCATGGAATATATACAAACCAAGGTAGGAAATACACCATCTTTCCTTTGAGGGAATGAACCCTAGGCAGGATAAGCTTCCCTTTTTCTTTTTGGGATCTACCCAAGGTAGGAAATTCACCTTTACAAACACAATTAAGTAGTTCAAACATCTCATGTTACTTGCAACACAAGGATGACTAGTACAAGCTATATACAATACTTTCAACATTATGCAGTTCTATATATATATATATGAGGCATAATAACAATTTGCATAGGAATTAATGTTCACAGAACATTCTAATTTCATCTTCATTATTCATGTCATGATACAACCTTCAAAATCATAGAAATACACAATAATATAGCATACATAATAGATTCCATACCGAAACTAAGCATTTTACACCATTTATTGCACAAAACCGTATACAAGGATTTCGCACACAAACCAATTGCACACACACACACACACACTTTTAATAGTTTCATGGGACATCCCATGAAGTTTCACGAGATTTGAAGCTCGGCAGCTGCCGAGCTTCGTGCTGAAGCCTCTAGATAGCTGTGGAGGTTTGATAGCAAGTCCCACAAATTTTGCGTTGCTTGACAGGTACCTCGGCAGCTGCAGAGCAAGCAATCCGTGCCTAGATTTGAATTTTCTCTCTCGGTCTTTGTGCCAATACTTCCAAACACTCAAATTTGATATTTTTACACTTTAAAAGCATCATTTGCACTGAAATAAACTAAGTTAACATAATAACCAAAACCTAACCTTCATACAAGATTAACATGATAATTCACCAAGTTTTCAAACATTTAAATTCATAAATATTATAATTCAACTATCCTAAAGAAATCATAGAAATCATATATCACACGTTACTTTCAACCACACACAACCCTTGATTCTATATACATTATTCTATAGCTTCATCACATAACCTTAAATTTCACTCTTCCACATACCAAACATCAAATATACTACCAAACATCAATTCAACATATCTCAACCAAAATCTAAGATTTAAATTATGATTATACATGTGAGATTAAATATAAAAATCATGATTCAAGCATACATATTCGTATTCTCATATTAAGAATAAAACTCAATATAAGCATGGACTATAGCACATCAACATGCAACATTAAGTGATCTAAATACATATTCCTAGAGAATCATTATAATCTTATGGAAACAACTACCGTAAGAACTCCGGATGATCCCTACCCCTTTTCTCCACAAATTCCTAGCACAAGAAGATCATAAGTCTTCCTCTAGCCTTCTTGTTCCTTTGCCTCTGTTTTTCTTCCTTTTTTCTCTACTTCTCTTTTCTTCTTCTTCTCCAGCAAAAGCTTCAAATCAAAATCTGGGTTTTTCCCTCCAAAGACCCTCTTTGGTTGTGTGATATGTGGGGGGAAAGTTTTCTTACCCATGTTCTCCTATTGGAAGGAGGTTATGGGAGTTAAGGAACTTCCTCCCACTCACTAATGTGCTGGAGCAATTCAAATAGGGTGCAAAGACTAAGGTGCCCCTAGTGATTTGGTCATAAGACCACACAACCCCATTGTCTTATGCAGCCAAACCAAAGTCCTAATCTTTATTTGGTCTAGACTACCCCTGACTTGGTCAATGACCACTCTTTCCCCAAAGACTCACACGCCCATTTCCTTAAGCATGATCTCCATAAGATCGTGGTCGTCCTAGCTTTCTCTTACACACTTAACTCAAAGGTATCATAAATAACACAAGGACCCCTAATTAATATTTAGGTATTTGATTTACTTCCTTATGTCTAATTAGTTAAACAAATCATATAAGTTCATTAAATCTAATGATTAATTTAAATGAAATAAATAAAGAGATAAAATCCTCTTAGTGAGTTTAGGTTATTACAACCTAGCCCCTTAAAAGAATTTCGTCCCCAAAATTGCATACCTTAATCCGTGAACAACTGAGGAAAGCGTTCTCGAATCTCGGATTCTAGCTCCCATGAAGCTTCAGATTCGTCGTGATGACCCCACTGATTCTTCACCAAAGGATTGTCTTGGTCCTCAAGACTTGTTCCTTCCGGTCCAGTACTCGCATAGGTTGCTCTACGTATGATACGTCCTCTCGTAGCTACAACTGACTCCAGTCTAGATCATGTTACGAGTCGGGCTCATACATCCACAACAACGACACGCGGAATACATCTTGTATTGCTAAAAGCTGCGTAGGTAGAGCTACTCCGTATGCCACTCGTCCGATGCACTCAAGTACTTGGAATGGGCCAACATACCTCAGTGCAAGCTTCCCTTTACGGCCAAAGCGCATTACACCCTTCATAGGAGACACCTTCAGGAACATGTGATCTCTAACTGAGAACCCCAGGTCTCTCCTCCTCCGGTCCGCATAGCTCTTCTGTTTACTTTGGGACATTAATAACCTCTCCCTGATTAGCTTCACCTTGGTTGTAGTCTTTTGGATGAGTTCCGGTCCAAGAATACTGCTCTCGCCGACTTCTGCTCAGCAGACTAGTGAATGACACGACCTCCCATACAGTGCCTCGAAAGGAGACATGCCAATGCTAGCGTGAAAACTGTTGTTGTAAAAGAATTCTACCAGAGGTAGATGTTCTCCCCAAATACCTCCAAGTCCATCACATAAGCCCCTCAACATATCCTCTAGTACCTGATTCACCCTCTCAGTCTGCCCGTCTGTTTGGGGATGATAGGCCATACTGAAGTCTAACTGAGTACCCATGGGCTTCTGTAAACTCTCTCAGAACCTCGACGTGAATATTGAACCCTGGTCTGAAACTATGTTGACTGGCACACCGTGAAGTGGCACTATCTCCTGCACATAAAGTCTAGCGATTTCCTCTGCAGTGGCTGAAGTCCTAATTAGCAAGAAATGGGCTGACTTAGTGAGTCGGTCTACAATAACCCAAATCGAATCCAGTGTATCCCAAGTCTTGGGCAAACCCACAATGAAATCCATAGTAATGTGCTCCCACTTCCACTCAGCTATAGGTAGAGGCTGCAATAGTCCAGCTAATCTATGATGCTCGGCCTTTACCTGCTGACAAGTGAGGCACCTTCTTACACACTGAGCTATCTCCTTCTTCATCCCTGGCTACTAGAAGTTCACTCTCAGATCACAGTACATCTTTGTACTCCCTGGATGAATGGAATACCGTGAACTGTGTGACTCCTCCAGAATCTCTCTCCTGAGTTGCTGATCCTCTTGCACAAATAAATGACCCAAGTATCTGATCAGTCCATCTGCATGCATAGTCCACTCTGGCTTTCCGTCATTGGCTGCTAGTAACTGAAGCTTGTGATCATTCATCTGACTAGCAGCAATGCGAAGCTCCAAAGAGGGTTTAGCAACCATACTGAACATATAACTCTCTCCACGCTGACCCACTAATCGTACACCCAAGTCTGCTACAACCCGATATAACCTCCACTCCTGGCACATCAACTAAGATAGCATGCCACGAGGTCTACAGCTCAGTGCATCAGGTACCACATTTGCCTTCACAGGATGGTAGTTGAGTGTCGAGATATAGTTGTTTAACAACTCAATTCACCTCGTCTGGCACATGTTCAGGTCTTTTTGGGTGAAGATGTACTACAGACTTTTGTGGTTTGAAAAAAACTCAAACTCCTCTCCGTAGAGGTAATGTCTCCATAGCTTCAGGGCAAAGACTACCGCGGCCAACTCAAGATCATAAGTAGGGTAGTTACTCTCATGAGTCTTTAGATGCCGAGATGCATAAGCCACGACTCTCCCGTTCTTCATGAGGACTGCACCCAACCCTTGTAGAGTTGCGTTCGTATATACCACCATCTTCTGGCCGCTGACTGGTATCACAAGAACTAGCGCTGAAGTCAATCTCTTCGTTAATTCTCCAAATGCCGTCTCACACTAATCGTCCAAGTCAAACTTCACATCCTTCCTCAGTCGGGTCAAAGGTGTTGCTATAGTGGAAAACTTCTCAATGAATTTCCTGTAGTTACCCGCCAAACCAAGGAAGCTCTTGATCTCTGATGCATTCTTCGGTTATTCCCAAGCCAGAACTGCATCCACCTTCGATAAATCCATGGAGATGCCACTCTTGGAAACCACATGGCTGAGAAACTTCACCTCATCCCTCTCGCACTTATCAAACTTGGTGTACAACTGGTGCTCATACAGTGTCTGCAATACTATCTTAAGGTACTCATCATGCTGCTCCCTAGACCTTGAGTAGATCATAATATCGTCTACGAAGATAACGACAAACTGGTCTAAGTAAGGTCTGAACACCAGGTGCATCAGATCCTTGAAAGCCGCCGGTGCATTCGTCAACCCGAATGGCATCATTACAAACTCGTAATGTCCATAACGAGTGCGAAAGGCCGTCTAGTGGACATCCTCCTCTTTGATCCTCAGCTTATGGTATCCTGACCTCAGGACTATCTTGGGAAAGTACTGCGCTCCTCTCAGATGGTCGAACAAGTCATTTATCCTAGGTAGAGGGTACTTGTTCTTCACTGTGACTCGATTCAACTGCCTATAGTCTATGCAGAGATGAAGTGACCCATCCTTCTTCTTCACAAATAAAACTGGTGCACCCCACAAAGATGTACTCGGCCTGATGAATCCAAGAGAACTTAATCCGTATAATTGTTCTTTCAGCTCGCGTAACTCTGTCGGAGCCATCTGATAGGTCGCAAGTGAAATAGGTGACGTGCCAGGCACCAAGTCAATACAAAAAACTATCTCTCTCATAGGTGGAAAACCTAGAATATCTTGGAATACCATTCTGTACTCTCGGATTGTGGGTATATCCTCCAAGGATAACCGCTATCCCACCTCTGTTGTACCTAGGAAATCCGTTTGATACTCATCCTTCTCGGTCCCGAGAAAAGTAAGTTGCCTACCCCCAAGTAGGTCAAAGACTGGTCTTCTCGAAGCAATCTACTCTGATATGAAAGGCAACAAGCCAGTCCATGCCGAAGATTACGTCAAAGTCCACCATATCCAGAATAATCAAGTCGACTTGTAGGTTTAGGTCTCCTAGTCTTACCACATAGGTTAGACATACCCGGTGTAAAGTAGCAATCTCTCCTCCTGGATTATTCACATTCAAAGGTGTCTCCAACACACAAGGTTGTAGGCCCAAAAATTGCATGAATCAACTAGAAATGAAAGAGTGCGATGCACCATAATCACCAAGGACATGTGCTAGGATATGGAATATATGTAATGTACATTCGACAATCGTGTTAGATGCACAATCATCTCTCGGGGCGGATGAGGTACTAGCCATGGCATTGGCTCTACCGCTCTGAGTAGGATGAGGTGGAGCATACCTACCATCAGTCCTCGCCACAAGCAGACAGTTCCTCTACACATGACCCGGCTTACTGCTGTTGAAGCATAAACGCTGGCCTCGCTGCCTGAACTGCTGCTGCTGAGATGGTAACGGTTGTTGCTACATGTCTCGTGCCATAGTGATAACTGAATCAGCAAGAGGAGTATTAGTAGGCTTGTTGTCATTCCTCTGACACTTGTTAGGGCCTTGTCTCTGCGGGTAAGGCTGGAAGCGTCAACCCTTATTCTGCTTCGACTGACCCTCTGGTCTGTAGCTCTGTAACAACTAGAAAATTTAAAACTTTAAATTAAGATTAAAAAGGGGTAACTTAATAAAACCTAACTAAAACATAAATATAAATAATTAAATCTTAATCTATATAATTAAGGTATAATATAAGAGGCTAAACCAATAAGCTATGTAAATGATCATAACCCAACAAGCCTAACTAATAAATTATAATATGAACCTAATATGAACTAGTAAGCCAAACAGAACATATACACTATTTCGAAACCCCCAAGTTAATATAACCTAATTTTGGCATAATTCACATATTTAAGTAATTTAACTAATTAATAAGGATTTATAAATAAGAAAAAATATAGTTCGAAACCATTAGTTGACTTGGTCAAATCACCAGAATTGTTGACTAGGCCTAAACCAGATATATATATATATATATATATATATATATATATATATATAAGGAAATTAATGATAATAATAATAATGTAAAACAATAACCCTAAGTAATATAAATCAAATAAGAATTATAAACCATCATCTAGAATCTTACTAATTAGAATCCTAGAAAGACTAGAAAACCAGAACTCCCTAAAGTATTATAACTCATAAGAGTTAACCTATTATCAATAAATCCTTATAAAAATAAACCTTAATTAAAGATCTAAAACACTTAATGGATGATCAAATTTGTGGAGAAGCCTTATCATGAGAAGTAGAAACCCAAAAAACACCAAGAAGAAGAAGAATGAACCCTAGGAGAATTCAACAGCAAATCAATGTGAGCTTTCTTTCATTGTCATGCGTATTTGCTTTTATTTCAGTGTTGTGACCATGGAAAATTATGTTTTGATGTTGATAAACCCCTTTCCCATGATTTATTAACAAAATCAAGTAATTAGTAATCAACCCAAATTTCTGTACATAGTCATTGCATAAACAAAAGAGGCCAAACCCAGAAAATTGATCACATGAAGCCAAGAAACCCTTTTGAGATTACTAAAATCCCAATTCAATGACCTAGATCCTAATTTTGAAGCACCATTGATTTGTAGGACCTTTATGGAAGAAATCCCAATGGAAATCTGCCCAGAATACACTTCAGCGACTACCCACGGCGCGCCCAATATGCGCTGAACCCCAAATTTTGTGATACTGTTCACTGGTTTTCACGCTGAATCCCAACTAGATGCGTCGAATGTCACAGTTTGTGATTTTAGCCCATGGACCTCACGCCGAGCCATATCTCGATGCGCCGAGACAAGCGCTGAGCCTCTGTTTTTGACCAAACACAGATATTTCTAAACCTCTTCAACCATGCCTACTGACGATTCTTGAACACGCCGAGCATGCGCCGAGAGCTATATTGACCTGATTTTGAACCCTAAACTCTTGGACACTTAAATTAGACCTAACCTATTTGATTTATTATGTTATTAGAGCCCAGAAATAAACTGAATAACCCAAGATGATTCTAACCAAGTCCTAACCAAGTCTAAACGATTTTAGCCAACTAATGCCATGGATTAGGAAGTGATATTTTGATACTCTTAAAGATTAGACTCCTTACCATTTTAGAAGTGCCATACCCTCTAGATATGCAGGTCTAGGTACATAAATTGGATAAATAACTCAATGACTATGCATTACCATTATTTATGTGATTATGTGTAAATTAATGTTTATGTAAGTGGAATGCCTCACTGTTTATGATTATACACATTAATCATTATTCCTATCATAACTATTGCATATACATGGATATTCTTGCCTAAGATGTGAACTTATACATTATTAATTTAGAATCATGAGAATGTTTTCATGTTTTCGCTGATTAGAATATATGCCTATGAGACATTGTTTGTGCTAATTAAATGATCTAAAATTATGAGTTGCATCTTGGACTACCTTGCTGTGATAGCATGGTCTAATACCCTATGCCTTTGATGGGATTAGATTACACTTGAGACTTGACTATTTTACGCAATTTGTCCTATGGTTAGACTATGTTATATTATTATGTGTTGAGGGACTGTACATCCCAATAAACCAATTTGTTTGTTACTCCCAAGGTGAGGGCTATATCCTTGCATGGTGATCCCAAAAGACTTGTGGAAAGATGAAAAGGTGAGGGAATGTTCATATTATGATGCCGAATATTTGAAGCTCATACCCTTCTGTTAGTTGTTAATATGTAAGATTCCTTGAGGAGTTTAGAATTGGAATTCTTTGGAGTATTACCCATGATCACAAATAAGTGGGGGAATTATGCCCTCTAGGTCGAAACTCCTTTGAACTATGATGCACACATGGAATATCTTAACTTGAGAATGGCCCTTTTTGGGCGGGGGGATGGTTTGAGAAAACATCTTTCTCAAGGAATGATCGATCATGTGGGAACTTACGTTATTAGCATACTTAACAACAATTGCATTGCATCTTGTTTGTTCATATTATTATGAGTATCTTGTATATAATACACTTGATCTAATTTTGCATATAGGATTAGGATTATTGATATGGACCATTATTTCATATACCAAGGTGAGATTTTGGGAGAGGAACACTTATTGCATGATTGTTGTTCATGTTAATCATTAATTATCATATATTTTATAGAATACCCTTATTATATCTATTATATTGCTTGTATATCATAACGTTGAGATTTTAGTAAATACCTTGCTTTGAAGGACTACTCATCCGGGCTTTCCAGCTTATGTATGTTTATTTATATTTTTTGAGATTCAAGTAGCAAAATGAGAGCTTGGGATGGGACTAGAATTGAAGAAACAGTAGATAGGGTCTTGTAATAGATTGTATTTGTAGAATCAGTTGTAATAAAGACCAGATTATGCATTTTTACTTAAGTTATATCTAGAACTATTATTGTTTACATCCGCTTATGTTTTGATTATTCTTTCCACTCCCATGTTTTATTGGGGTGAGAGTTACATACTTAACAATTGGGAATCTTGATGGTTTCAATAGTTTAGGATGTTACAAAAGTGGTATCAGAGCCTAAGTTCTAGTAAACTCAATTAAAAAGAGAATTTAAAAGATTTCTTAGGTCCTAAAAGTTAGGATTAAGTGTAGGAAGATTTAAACCCTAAATTAAGAAATTATAGGTGGGAAAAGGGAAATAGATATAATTAGGTTGTGATATTGTGAGGTATTATGACTGTTGACTGTGCGTTCTTGCTAGTAAATCTGGATAAACAATTGGGAGTAGGAAGTACTACTATTTCTCAAAGTTTGAAGGCTAAAACTACTAGGATGAAGTCTTTGCAAAGTATACTGAGTTATCATATTATTAAAGAATATGGTAATTAAAGGCTTATGATTGTTGAATGAAATATTTTAGAAGTACTTAGAATACTAATATTAACTAAATTTCAAAAATGTTAAATCAATATAGTTGCAATTATATTGAACTGAGAATTTTTGGGAATTAGATAGGAATTATATTTTTATATAAATTAAAAAGGAATATTATTCTTGTTGAAACATCTTAATTAATATTAAATTATAAAACCCTATATAAGGCACCAAGATAATTATTTTGGACCTTAGTCTAATTTGAAAGTACTAATAATATCAGACAAAGAACTAAATTCTAGTGAATTTAAGAATCCACTTAAAATAGATTTAAAACTTAAAATATTTGAAGTGAATTGCTGAGTATTGTGAGTAATTACATTTAATTTAAATTTTAACTTTACAAACTTTCATTTTTGACTGATTTAGGACCTCGGCTAGTAGTTCGGTGTGTCCACGGTGCGCTGAGTTACGACCAAGACTTAAATCGAGTAGTATAAATAGATTTTTTAGGGCTTTTAAACCCATTATTTTTACTCCCAAAGAAACTCTTCCAAAAGCCTTCCAACACATTCCAAGGGTTTTTCATCCTCTCCAAGCTCCAATCAAGAACAAGGTAACTTCTACCTTTTTCTTTTCAAATTTTCTAAGTTCTAAACCCTAGAAGCATCTTGTTGACCTATTCTACTCAAACCAACTTTTCCTAAACCAAACCCTACCAAAATGCCTAGGGAAAAGCAATTCCAAAGACCCTCAAAAGGTCTAGACCCACTACTAAAGCATCTGCATCTGCAAGTGCTCCACCTCCTGAACCTACACCTCAAGCTACTCAAACCCAAACCCCAACTACCAATGAACCCCGACAGACTAGCCTTTATCGTAATAGAGGTATCCTTTTAGAAAGACCAGTTATACATGTTGAGGCCTACAAGATCTATGAGATTCTCAAAGCCATTGACTGGCATCCCATCCTAGACTGGGGTGGTAAGGCTTATGAGAGTATCACTGAGCGCATGTATGACTATATCACCGACATCAATGCGGACAATATGACTGTCACCTTCTATAATATGGAAGGAAATTACACCCTTGACCTTCAACTTGTTTCACAACTCTTGACGGTTCCCATGAAAAATAACCTGAGTATCATTCCGGAGTTGAAAATTTCTGATAGAGCTAAAGTGACCTGAGCTCTATGTGGTACTTATAAGATTTGGAATCCTGACAACTCTTTAACTTCCACCAAACTCCTTCCTTCTTACTGCATCCTTCATAGCATTTTCTTGAAAAATGTCTACCCAAGGACCGGGAATTCATCTGAACCCACACCCTTCATGGTCCAAGTTCTCTTTATGGTGGCCTCTGGCCAAAAACTCTTCCTTCCTTCTCTTATCATCAATCATATCATCAAGCTTGTTCTCATCTCCCGGAGAGGAAAACTACATTTTCCTTGTCTCATGTGTGCACTCATGCAACATTGGGAATTTACTTCTGCATGCCCTAAGGTTCCAAAGAAAATGAAACCTTTTAGCCAGACCCAGCTTGCACATGTGAAGCTTTCTAGATATCTTGCATCAAATCAGCTAAGGTTATACAATCCAAACGAAGAAGAAGAACAACAACAACAACAAGAAGGAGAAGAAGAAGAACACAATGAAGATGGACAACAGCCTGAAGAGCAGAATGAAGAGCAACCTGAAATTCATATTGAGGACCAGCCTGAGCAGCCACAGCCCCCTAGAGCAGCACCTTCAGTTCCGAGACCTTCCATTTCAGCAGCTCTGCCTAGTTCCTCAAGCCATAATTACACCCGGAAGAACAAGGACTTCGATGCACGTCTCGCAACTATTGAACGGACAAGCATTCAGAGCCGGATGCATATCAATCATGAGCTTCAAAATAATCAAGAGGAATTGAGAAAGACCCGAAAAGAGATGTCAAAGTTCCGAAAGAGCTTGGACAAGACCTTTAAGTTCTTTCACACTTTCTTCGGTAGTAGCAAGGCCGGAGAGCTTGTTCCTCCAATAGATATCATTCAGCCATCCTCTTCTTCATCAGCATCATCTTCTGAGAACTCCGATGCCTTCTAAGCATCTATTACTGTTGTTTTGTTATTTTGTGAATGTAGTAACTTGTACTGGTTTGTAATGTGGATGACTTTTTTGTAATATGGATGGAAATCTTTTGATGTGTTAAATTACTCTTTTTGGATGTAAGGTTATATGAACTTTATGATATGTTATTGTTTCCTTAATGAATGTTTGTTGATAATATTAAATTTAAAACTAAACTTACATTGAAAAGATTTCTATAAATTAATTGATTAAAAAAAAAACACAAAACACTTGACTATCATATTAGAACTCTAAAAACTTCTGAACACCTGTATGAGTTTCGAGGAAGAAATTGTTCTAAGGTGGATAGAGTGTAACAACCAGAAAATTTAAAATCTTAATATAAGTATAAAAAGGTAATTTAATAGAACTTATTTAAGCCCAACATGAATATTAATATGTATAATTGAAGCATAATATAAGAGGTCTAACCAATAAGCCATGTAAATGATTATAACCAACCAGCCTGACTAATAAGTTATAATCTGAAAACTAATGTGAAAACAGAACCTATAAACCATTTGAAACTCCTAAGCATTATAACCTTAATGTGGTTTAATTTATATATTAAGAACTATACGTAACTTAACTAACTAATAAGGATTGTAAGGAATAAATTACTAGGATTCGAAACCAATAGTTGACTTGGTCAAATCACCAGAATTGCGGACTAGGCGTAAACCAAAAACGTATATATAAGGAAGTTAATTATTATAATAATAATAATAAGGTTAAATAATAACCCTAGTCTAATATAAACCCAATAATAATTATAAACAATCATCTAGAAGCTTACTAATTAAATAAACTCTGTACATAGAATCCTAGAAAGATTTGGAGAACCAGAATTCCCTGAAGTATTATAACTCATAAGGATAAACCATTATCCATCGATCCCTATAAATATAAACCATTAAATAGAGATTCAAATCACCTCAAGGATGATCAATTTCGTGGAGAAACTTTAGCATGAGAAAAGAAACCCAGAAAACACCAGAAAGAAGAAGAATGAACCCTAGGAAAATTCAACATCAAATCATGGTGAGTTTTCTTTCATTGTCTTGTGTATTTACTCTTATTTTAGTGTTATGACCATGGGAAATTATGTTTTGATGTTAATAACCCCTTTCCCATGATCTTCTTAACAAAACCAAGTAATTAGTAATCAACCCAAATCTCTGTACACATTCATGTATAAACAAATAGGCCAAACCCAGAAAATTGATCATATGGAACCAAGAAACCGTTTTGAGATTATCAAAAACCCAATCCAATGACTTAGATCCTAATTTCGAAGCACCCTTGAGTTGTAGGACCTTTATGGAAGAAATCCCAATGGATATCTACCCAGAATACACTTCAGCGACTACCCACGGCGCGTCGAGCACGCGCCGAGCCTCAAATCTTATGAAACTGTTCACTTGATTTCACGCCTAGTACGCGCCGAGCGTCATAGTAAGTGACTTTAGCCCTTGGATTTCACGCCGAGCCATATCTCGATGCGCCGAGTACGCGTCAAGCCTCTGTTTTTTGACCAAACCAAGAAAACCTTTTGAAACCCCTTCATACCATACCTTCCAGCGACCTCTGAGCATGCCGAGACACAAGCCAAGCTTGCGCCAAGACACACGCCGAGCATACGCCAAGAGCCATATTGACTATATTTTGAACCTTAAACTCTAGGACACTTAAATTATACCTAACCTAATTGATTACCATGTTGGTAGACCCCAGAAATAAACCTATTAAGCCAACTTACTTAATCAAGTCCTAACCAAGTTTAACCCTGTTTTAGTCAACTAATGCCATGGGTTAGGATGTGATATTTTGAAATACTTAATAAACCATTCCAGTAGTGCCATACCCCTTAGTTATGGATGTCTAGATACAAAAATTGAATAAATAATTCAATGA
Source organism: Pachysandra terminalis (assembly GCA_031762675.1). Classification (NCBI taxonomy): domain Eukaryota; kingdom Viridiplantae; phylum Streptophyta; class Magnoliopsida; order Buxales; family Buxaceae; genus Pachysandra; species Pachysandra terminalis. The sequence goes on along the minus strand of JAUPMG010021085.1, from coordinate 157 downwards.
CTATGTTTTACCATTAATTATGTGATTATATGTTAAATAGTACTTATGTAAGTGGAATGCCTTACTGTTTATGATTATATGTATTTATCATTATCCCTATCATAATTATTGTATGTACATGAATATTCTTGTCTAAGATGTGAGCTTATGCATATTA
>JAUPMG010021074.1:0-15147 GCA_031762675.1 Pachysandra terminalis | reverse complement strand
AGTGTGCAAAGAGAGAGAAAGAGAGAGAATGAGAGAAGGGTAGTTTAGGTATTTTTATTTTTTTTAAAAGAATTGAGAAAGATGCACACTTGGTGTGCAAGGAGAGAGAAAGAAAGATTAAAAGGGGTAAGGGTAGTTTAGGTATTTTATTTTTTTTGAAAAAACAATGTAAGGGAACATTACTGACAGGTCCTCTGTCATGTGACGGAGGACTGTATTGCAATTATTTGGGTATATGTATACTTGGCTTGTAATACGTTTTGGTCAATATATTTTCTTGCAATAAGTCCCCTAAAGTAGGGGTTTTTTGTAACTTTCCCTAAACTATATCAAGAACAGAGATACACCCCAAAAGGGAAAAAGCAAAAATATTAATTAAAAAAAAAGCCATCTCTTGCCTGTTATCGATGCACTTCCTCCAAGCAGATCATACAATGATTCCACAAAGTCTTTGTAGAATGAAATAATACCTGTTCTAACAATCCCGGCTCCTAAGTTTTATGGAATATATAACGAGAAACAATATGGATATACACTCATATACGCAGATATTTGTGTGTGTGTGTACATATATATGTGATTATGTGTATACATATGCATAAACTTCTCAAACTACCTGGATTCCCAGGGATAAACAGAACATGTATTGATGGATTTTCCGCATGCATCTCAAGTAATTCCGTAACCCGACTGCATAACAACCAAACTATACGTTCTCATCAGAAGTTCACTACTGGATAACTGGATAGTAAGATCAAACGGATTTATGTACCTTGATACATTGCACAATCGATGAGTTGCATGTTTTCTCTGTTCCGAATGCAAATTCTCCTTATTCATCCTCCTACTTTTTTCACACTTATATTGATCTGTATAGGCTATCCTGAAGATGTGAAAAGCCATTGCATCAGATCAAACATCAAAGACACAATGCAGTAAAGGGTTTTGCCTCAACGTAGTTTATTCTATGAATTTCTTAAAGATAGATGTGGAAATTCGTGGTTATCAGGCTCAAAGAAAACATAAATTCAAAGGAAAATTTGTAGGAACAATTAAATTTAATACATACATTGAAACTAGGATCAAAATTCCCACAAATCACTCGAATTTTAGGGCAAGAGGTATGTGAGAGAGAGAGAGAGAGGATATCTTACCTGGAACTATAGGAGAGTGGACTATTGAGAAGGCAAGAAGTGCTTATATTTCGATTTTGGGCGATTGATAAAAGAAGGCGACGAATCATTGGGACATGCGAAGCCTGACCAATTTTTTTATTTTTCCCCAAATACCCTTTTGAATTGTAAATATTCCTTGAGCATCTAATCTCCGTCACTCGTGAAGCGTTTTAATGAGCCGTTACTTTCTTACTTTTATAGGCCCGCCAATGGATCAGATTCGAATCGGATCAGAATTTATGCAAATTTGATTTGATTAAAAGTCAGATCAAATTGGATCATACTTTATCAGATCATTGAATCATAAATCTCTTATCAAATTCAATTAGTTTTGAATTGGATCGGATTTGAATAATTATCAGATTTTTTAATAAACCTAATTTATAGTTACAAAAAATCAAATGAAAAGAAATATAATGACACTTTTTTTATTTCTTTTAAAAATATCCTAAGCTAATGACTTATTTTTAATTGAATGTTTAATTCTTGTATTCATCAAATATTATATATGCATACATATGTATATTTGTAATATATATTTTATATATGTATATATGTACACAAATGAAATCGAATCGAATCAACTTATATTCGACTTTGATCAAATTAAAATTGGATCGAATCGGATCATATTTTTTCGGATCATCCGGATCAAAAATCTCTTACTAAATCCGTTTTTTTTTATTGAACTCGGACCACGATCCGATCCAATGACAGCCCTAACTTTTCAAGATTAGTAGAGAGTGCGTGCTTCGCACGTTTCTAAGTGATAAAGATGAATAATAGTGTATAATTGACATATTAATCAAGTCAAAACAGATTCTTATTTCAGAGAAATATACACTATATTATTTGCTGTGGTGTTTAGTTTAGAGAAGGTTCAATGTGGAGGAAGACAAGAAGAGCGGCGAAACGGCAAAAAAACAAGACGAAACCTTAGAACGTGTCATTGTATGGTACATTGCAGACCACACGATTGATGAAGGTAAACCAATGTGCAACAAAGATTTTATTAAAGGTAGAGGATTAAAATCGGTGAAGAAAGAAACAACGTTAAAAATGAAAAGTGAAAGGTAAAGTAATATTTTTTTTATCTAAGGATATTTTTCTAAAAGTAGAGGACAAAATCAGTAAACTTTTAGAAGTTAAAGGTTAAAATTGTCTAAAAATATAATAACATATAGATAGAAACGGAAAAATAAATATAGAGTAAGAGCAGAAGTGTTACTTTTATATAAGGGCATAGAAATAAAAACTTTTAAGATAAATACTTAAAAAAAATAATATATTCTAATCAATTCATCGGTTTTCAGTAAAATATGATCATTTAGATATTCTCATTTCAGATAAAAATTAGTTGTTAATTTAGTTGAAGCCAAGCTCCAAGCTTGAAGACCAAGAAGAGAATAGGAGAAGCTCCCATAGAAGCTTAAGGGGCTTGTTAAGTTTTCTCTCTCATTAAGTAGTGAGAATGTCTTGTTATTGAGTGAGCCTATTTCTTGCTTTCTTTCTAACCTTCTATTTTCCTGCATTTTCCCCCAAACCCACTCTTCATTCAGAATTGAGGCTTGATTCTCCAGCTCTCGCGAACTGCTAGTGCTTGTCACACCTCCAATTTGAAAATCTCATTAGAGGCCCCATGAATTTAAGTTGTAACTCTCACCCCATGTCACTATGAGAGTGGTACATAAAGAAACCATAAGCGTAAGCAATAATATAATTATTCTAATAAATAGTTACAATTTGTTCATAAATCAACTAAATCTAATCTACTACTTCTAACATGAAATAATCTAACATATATCTTCTATGGCCTTTATCCCCCTATAGTAGCTATATTCGATATAATTCATCCAATATCTGAAAAATATTAATAACAACAATATAAGTTGAAAGCTCGGATGAGTAAGTCCTTCTAATCGGGGTATTTACTCAAAAACACATGTTATGAGAAAATCTTAATATGATATAATAACTGAAGGAATAATGAGTAATATCTCATAGATATAAGCAATACACACACACACACACACCACATAATACAGTTCTCCCCCACCTACTATTTGGATAAGTCCACACAACTCGGTCTCCTTTACTAATATTGATTTATGTTCATATATACTACTATTCATTATTTTCCAGATTATATTATTATTATTGTTATTATCATTATTATCATTATTATTATTATTATTATTATTATTATTATTATTATTATAACATTGGAATACAAGTAAATACCTTGTTTTGAAGGTTTACTTATCCGAGGTTTCAGCTCAGGTGGGTGAATTCTATCGAAGAGAGCAACTATGGGAATAAAGGGCATAGAAGATAGGTGATAGAACTATGTATTAGAAGGTAGATTTATTTCAGATTATTTAAATGACATATTGTACTTTTATTTAAATATTTATTAAAATTAATGAATTACCTTCTGTTTATAGTTTATTTTGGTGTACCACTCCCATAGGAATACGGGTTGACTCAAATTTATGGGACTCCTTTGAGATTACAGGTTTGGGATGTGACAGTTTCCTTCGTAATGTTCTCTAAATAAAGTTTAGTAAAAAGTTTCACAAGTCCATAGATATCATCCGTAGGTGTTTCTTATAAATGAGAGAGTAAACATGACTTCAAAGAGAGCTCTAGAGATTTTCTTCGAGATCAGTCAAAGTTTATTGAGAGTAACAGACCCATATCTTTATCCTTCGAAAGGGATAATAACTCTTAGTCCTTTTGAGAAGGGTGACCAATCCCTTAGTCCTTTGAGGGTGACCAACCCATGATGAATTGATCATCTCAGGTTAGTTAGCCCATAAATTGAACATCTCAGAGTGGTTAGTCTCTATTAATTCTACAATGTCTATTCCATCATTCGAACGACTTTCTTATTAATTGAAGAAATTAACCCTAATAAGACAAGGACACTCGGAGATCCTTGATCATGCCAAGAAATCATCATTACTGATGACGTAGCTCAATCAGAATGTAGACGCCGTTCAATATTCACACACGTAAAATAGTGGGAGAATAGGTAAACCGCTTTATAAATGATATAAAACTTGTACGTGTACAAACAATCCCACATTAAGATCATGCCGCGTGTCCAATGAAAATAATCAAACCGCCAGATCAACAACATTAACAAATTGAAATGGATTAATATGAACTAAGTGGCACCATGTATTCCACTAAATGGCCTCAAACTTTTTTCTTCGGTAAACAACCATCTAACTGTAGGAAAGTTCCATACAAATTGACTTCCATAATCAATTGCATTGACTCTCTAAAAACTATTATATAAAATATAATTTTACGAATTAAAGTAACTGTCTTACATCACTGTCATCAATCAGCCAATTACAAAGAGACACATACATGTGAGTGGACCCACTTGCGCGTTGGTGTTGATGTGTTATCTCGTGATTGGTCGAGGCTTAAGACTGACGCCAAATCAAATTTGCAAGAAGAAGTCTTCCCCTCAAAGGCTCAAACGTTGGCTCAAATATGATTATCTTAATCATTTGTTATCATCAAGTTGGCTTAGGGTTGACCTAATCTTATCAACTCCTTAATCTTTATTAACTACAAGAACGTCATTAGTTACACGTGTGGGTCACCACCCGAGCTTTGAACATTTAATCCATATATTCAAATAAATTTAATTACAGTTTTACCCCTTAAGACACGTGCACTCCTGCATGAGGAGAATGGTTCGTACTAATAAATTTAGCTGTATCAAAGACTAGGGATGCAATTTGAGTCGGTTCACCTGAAACTAATAGATTCAAACCGACTTTGGTTCAGTTTGGATTGGATTTCTAGACATTTGATTCAGTTTCGATTCTGAAATTATTAAACCATTGGTTTGGTTTTGGGTTGAAGTCTCGATTAAATTGAACTAAACAGGAACTTGAACTCTAGTGTATATGCTTCTAAACTGAACCGGAATAAGTAGATTTAAATCAAATATATATATTAGGTGGCACTTGCAGTACTACATATTGATAAATGTATAGAACGTGTTAACCGTTTTTCTGTCATATTATTTTTTTTATAACTGAAATGAGGTGAAAATGATTATTTTAAAAATTTAACCGTCGTCTCTTAAAATAAACCAAAAGATAATATTATCCATAATTATATCAACTACTTTATTAAAATTTCATGGCCTATTTTTCGATACGCGCTTTTCCTTAATAGTGTATATATATATACATAATATTTTATATAAAATGTAATTATTAAAAAAATATTATATTAACCCGATCCAAACCAAATCGAAATTGCAATTTTGATTGGGTTGATTGGAGTCTAGGGTTTTCCATTTCAATTCGGTTCAGTTTTTGGATTGGAGAGTTGGTTCTTGATTTTAGTCTGATTTGGTTTTTCGTTGACCTTTTCTAATATCGGTTTGGTTTTAGATTGATAACAACCTGAACCAAACCGAACCGAGTTGCACCCTTAATTTATAAGAGAATTTAAAGTCCCATTTGAAGATAATCCAACGGCCAGGATCTTCCGTAACCAGGCTTTATCTGTGAAGCGTGAATATATGGTATGCTCGGTACATACTACAGAGACAAAAAGTCAAAACAGTCGATGAATTCGTTATTCAAAAGTCAAAACAGTCGAGGAATTCGTTATTCAAAATGACAGAAACACCCTCACCGGAACTTAACTGCCAAACGGCAATTCCGTTTGAAGAATCCCAAGAAATCCTTTCCGCTCAAAATACGTGTAAAAAACAGAACAGGGGAAGCGTCCGTGCCAAGAAATCGTCGTTCTCTCTTCCAACTTATTCCCTCCATATCCTTCTCTGATCTTTACGTCTCTCTCTCTCTCTGCAGGACCAGAGATCTCTCGTTTAATGTAAAAACAAATTATGAAGTAGAAGTTTGAATTTGATTTACAGATTGTTACTATTTTTGATCGAAGTCAGTGTGATTTCAGGGAATCGAATCCGTCAAATGGAGGTTTTCTGGAGCCCTAGATTGTCTTGATCGCAGAGAAACAAGGTTTTCCGTGTTCAAGGTACGATTAATTTGATGATTTAGTTTCGTGCTTTAGTTCGAAGGAAATGGTTCAGAAAACGTGGATTATATGTTTTATTTTTCTCATTTCGTTTAATTTCGAGTCCTGAATCTCATCTTCTATTGATTTTTTCCTAAAATTAGACATCTCGATACCTTCCTTAAGTCCTGATCAAATGGATGTGAATTTTTACAGATTATTTAGAGAATTCTGTGGAGTCTGATACGTAGAGAAGTCAAGATGTTGGGAGATTTCATTACCAGAGTTCTCGTGTATGTTGTGAATACAATTCTGTTTTGATTACGAATTCGTGAACTCGTTTCTGTTTGGATTATGAATTCTTCAGTCTTTCTCTTCTGTGATTTTGAATTCTCTTTCTCTGTCAAGATCTTAGATTTTTTACTTAACTAGAAGAGAATTTGGAATTTGGATGGCAGAATGTTTCTAGGTTATGCATATCCTGCATTTGAGTGCTTCAAAATTGTGGAGAAGAACAGAGTCGAGATCGAACAACTCCGGTTTTGGTGTCAATACTGGTATGGACTCTGTATTTCGATTCTTGAATGTGTTTATTCCATTTCAAATAGTTATTTTCTTTATCATGTTCATAATAGTTGTATTTTCCAGAGAGAGAAGTAGATACTTTAGTCTTAAAAGGAAGGGAAAATAGCTTGCATATTAGGATGATAAAAAAAATGTTTTGAAAATAGAATAACCTGAGTAAAAGTTTTCATTCATTTTAACCAACTAGTGCTCGCCAAATTGGCGAGGTCTGATCATGAAAAAAAAAAAACAGAACTGGTTCAAGTCCCTTTCACAGGGGATGAAGCTAGAATGCTGAAATCTTTTTAATTTAAGACAAAGTCCCTACCCAAACAATTGAGGGCTTAGGAGCATTGAGACAATAAAATTATTTAGAAAAAAAAAAAGAACATCAATACTGATAAAATTTAGAAAGGAAAGAAGAAACAGTTGCTAATGTCTTTGGATTGAACAAGAAAAATATACAAATTTGAAATAATTACTATTTTCTTTGGATTGGAAAAAATGGATCAAATCTGAAAACAAGAAGAATATATACATATATATATATATATATATATATATATATATATATAGCTGATATGCTGCCACGTAATGGGATGCATGGCTACATATGAGAGGGGTCCCACATGAGATGTGTTGCTTGGAGAATCATTGAGGAAGTTATGTTAGCTACTGTGTAATTAATGGAATGCGTTAGTTATATTCAGTTAGAGTCCTGTAACCACACCACCTCCTACATGGGTGCTAGTGGGTAGTTATTATGAATCTGTTTTGTATTTAAATTTCCTAAACTCAGATAAAGATCATCGATTATCATCAGAATTGTTGTAAAGAGGAAGGCTATTCCCTTTAAGTAAGCCAAGTTACTTTCTTTCGATCAAAAGTCACGTAACAATATATATATATGAATCTACAAATTTTAAAGAAAAGTGAAGCATAATGTGTAAAATTGTCTTTTAATGTTTTCTATCACCTACCAGTGGACCCCTTATAGTTTCTTAAAGAAGTTTGATAAGTATTACACTAAATAGTTTGAGGGGTATCCATATATTAGGATAAATTACAAGGGATGTCTAAGTAATTCACCAAAGAGAGAGAGAGTGATGGTTCCCAAATACCAAATCCAAGAATTTGACCAACCCTTCCCGTGTTTGGTTAAGATAAAACATAAGAAGAAAAGAAAATCAGATTCCATGACTTTTGATGACTTTTCAGTGAGTTCTTGTATTTTGCGATAATGCATTTTATTGTTGTTGATGTTTGTATGATTTTGCAAGATTTTTATTTAGAGCTTTTATGCAAACTGTTCAATGATTTTATAGTGTCCAAAAGAAACTAGTGAAATCAATGGCTTAAATTAATCTGTCAAGCTGATATTTGACTTGTTTGATTATTTTAATAGGATCCTTCAATTATGGGTTTTGATCCTTTCGAAAGAAAGAACAGGTCAAAATAAGGTGCCCAAGTCTCCTAATGAGTTCCTAACTCAAGTCCCCACACCCTAAATTTTGCCTATTATATCTCCCTTAAAACAACTTTAGTAATGTTTTCATAGATTACACTAAAAATCAACTTTTTTAGTATTCTATTTAAGAATTAAAATTTCCAACACCTGTATCTCAGAGATAATTATTTATTTTATTTTTTTAAGATAATCACTGTTAAACTCAGTATTTATAAACAATTTTCATTATTTTGGAGTAATTTTTTATATTATTTCATAAATTAGTATTTACTTTTCTCCTCAAAGAACTCAGTATCACATACAATAACCCAGCAATTTTGAGAAAATTTTCGCTCTAGGTAATAATGGAAGCTTATTTGAAAACTTGAATAGATAGTTAGATACTTCTTCCAGTCGGAATGATGAAACAATTAATGACTGAAATTTTAATTAAAAACCCAAATAATTATATGTTTAATCTAATACATAGTCAAATAAGCTATACTTATTTTAAATGGGATGATATAAAAACTGTCCTTAAGGCTGTGTTTGCTTAGCTACAATCTATAAGTAAGGAAAGAAAAATCACCTTTTTAATGAAAATCTGTGCGCTTGATTCATTGAAAAATGTGAGTGATCCATTGGAAAGTACTTTTTTCAAAAATGTCTCATTTTTAATGAAAAGCTCTTCAAACTCTTTCCTTCAAAATAAAGGAGAAATAATGGGAAGGAAAGTGATTCTATCCTTTTCCAACTAACCAAACACAGCCTAAGGTTAGTTACCTAAGCAAAGAACCTAGGTAAGGAACAAACTAAAGTTTGTTATCATTCGTTAGTGCATCATTCTTTGAGTTTCCTATAACACCCCTAGGCCAATAATTGATCTGATTGGAATATTGGATGGCTTTGAGTCATCAGATATATATCATCACATTTTTTTGGATTGTCGCTTGAGAAAAAGAAGTATTTGATGGTTTGCAGATTCTTTAGAAAGACGTCTTGGTAATTTAGGATTATTCTAAAAGCTGACTTTTTGGATCATAACTGAATGTGTACGTCTTCCCATCATGGGTTACATATCTAACGTACCAAGGCTCTGCTGGCCTCAAATCAAGGTTTGGTTCTGTTCTGCACTAGCTTTTGCAGTGGTTTATTTTCAGTGTAAGATTCCAAGTAAGAAAAGGAAGTGGGAGGACAACCTCAGTTGGATACCCTTAGGATGGAAATGGGATGGGTTCGGGGGCAAATTTTGATAAACCCTAACCCATGCCTAAAGGAGTCTCCCTAATATCCCGCTTAGTTGGTATCAGGGCATGATGGGCTTGACCCGGATGTAAGATATGTTCAAAATAAATGATTATTTAAAGTTAAATCTATACTTTTTTTTAGAGATATTTACTTAAAAAATATGTATATTTATAAATAGTAAATTTAATTAATTTATAGGTGAGTGACAACAAGGTGGGTTAGGGCCAGGTTGTCAAACCTGAACCCAACTCAAACCCAACTTAAGGGTTACCAACTAGGGATGGCAATGAGGGCCGGTTTTGAAAAACCCTAATCCCTCCTAAAGCCTCCCCCCCAACTAATACCAAACCCGCTCCTAACCCTATCGGGGCAGTAGCAAGGCAATGGAGTGGGTTGAGTCAAACACAAACCCAACTCACAGGTTACCAAACCCTAACCATTAGAGGTGGGTGGGTTACCCTGTTTAACTCGCCCCATTTCCATCCCTATTACCAAAACCTTAACTATTAGGGGCGGGACAGGACGAGTTATTCGTTTTACCCGGCCCTTTGCCATTTCTAGATATCCTGCACTCTTGTCCTTCCAGTTTCACTCAAACTAGTAACTACAGGCAAAGGCAATTTGATTGTTTGTTCCTCCTTAGGATGGGGCTGGTGCCTGGTGCGGGGTGGGAGGGATGATTAACTACCAAGTCTACTACATGTGTAGGGCCTTGAATCACCTTGATCCTGGACTACTGGTTTTGACTGTCCATCAGTTATCAAGACAAGCTAATTTGGTGAGCAAGTGAAACATTTAAGAATTGACATTGTCGTCACTTGTCATAACTAATGTTCACAAGAAATATAACATGCAGTAACCTGCAGACTTGATGGCTACCAATGGGCCACCTCTGTACTACCAGAGGTCCCAAGTGAGGCTTTAACCATCTGTGGTAATCATGCTTCTTCCATTCTAGCCCTTTAGTAAAAGAAAAGCAGCTTGCAATCCCTAAGGCACTAAAGATCTGTTTGTTTCACCGGAAATTAGAGGAAAAAAATATATTTTTTAGGATTTCAAAATTTTCCACATATTTGTTTCAAAAAATTCTAGAAGATTATTTTAATAAATTTCAAAAAGATTTGAAAAAAAAAATTCCGGAAAAATCTACTAGAAGTTATTTTCCGTCACTTCTGGAAAAGTTGAAAGATGATTATTTCTTACCTAATTTTCACGAACAACAATGATATCTCTCTCTCCTTATTTTGGTAAATTCTCTCTCTCTCTCTCTCTCTCTAAAGCCATTGTTCCGTGTGCTCCGTGATAGTTTCCAGTGCCCATTAATGATTTTGAATTCTGTTTTTTTTTTTTTGCAAACAACAGAAAATACACAAACGGAAAATCATCTCTGTTTATATTACTTTCCTGAATTTTATTTTTTCTTTTCTGGCTTTTCCGCTAAAAAAACAGAGCCTAAGCTTAAGACTTTTTACACGAATATCCATCCCCGTCTTGATTTATTGCCATGAATTCGCAGGATCATTGTTGCTTTGCTGACAGTTTTCGAAAGGTTTGGGGAAATTTTCATTTCATGGTATGCAGTGTTCTTTATTCTTTAAACATATGTAGTACCAAAAGGGTATCAAGTTCTCATTACAAATTTTTTGCTATTTCTTGTGAAGGCTACCGATGTATGGTGAGATGAAGCTTGCCTTTGTCATCTACTTGTGGTATCCCAAAACCAAGGTATATTTTACACTGATAACTGCACAAATCAAAATAACTGATATCTATATATAGTTATATACTAATGCCAGTCAATAATATGGCTTCATGTAGGGAACTAGCTATGTCTACGAAACGTTCTTGCAACCTTGCGTCGCAAAACATGAGACATCTATCGATCGGAAGTTGCTGGAATTGAGAGCGAGGGCCTGGGATTTGGCCATTCTGTATTGCCAAAACAGCGCGAATTATGGGCAGACGACGTTCTTCCAAATCGTCCAATATTTGGCTGCTCAGTCCTCGAAGGCTAGAAACACCGGCACTCAGGTTCATGTTTTAACTAAAAAAAACTCTATTGACAGACTGGTAACACGAATTGTTAAGAAAGAAAGATAAGAAGAAATCAAGTACACACAAGACTCAGATTTACATGGTTCGGCAAATAATGCCTACGTCAACGGATGCACACCGGATTCTACTATTCTCCAAAGCTCATAAATACCCTGTAGTTGGGGTTCAACATAATAGACAGTGAAATCACTATTATACCCTTAGACTCCCCCCACCCGACCAACAACAGGGGTGGCTGGATCATCAGTACTTGGGGATTGCCTCGGTAGCATTTCACATAACATGAATTTCAGCAAGTACAATATCAAATTCCATTTATATAAAAGTAACACCCAAGTCTGGGTCAATTTGGGATAATTAAACTTAGTTTGAAAATATTTTTGATGCTTAACTAGATATAAACACCAGAACCAGTCATTGTTTGAATGCATATGTATATATATGATCAATACCATTTGATCTTATTTACAGTATTACATACAATTGCCACATCTTGAATGGTGTCTATCCACATAAAAGAACACTCCTGTACACAAATAGACTGCACACACACAACAATATTGGTCCTGAGTTTTGACTCAAATTTTCTGGGCTTAATCTTGCAGAAAGTTGATCCAAAGTATGCAAATGCACCTCCTTCACCCAGTGCCAAGGCCTCCTCCTTCTCTCGGCAGGCCAATAAACAGACTCAGCAGGCAAAACAGAAGTGGCCACCAACTACACCACCAGCGCCGCCGCCGCCGCTGTCCCAATCGACGATCTATCGCGATATGTCTCAACCACCAGAATCTATTCTCATTCAACATCCCCAGTCATGTGAAACTCAATCAGAGGCTATTGTTGTGGGAGGAGGAGGAGCAGCAATTACACACTCTGATAGTAGTTCCCCCAATTCAAGTGATGACATTCAAGACATCGATATGAATGAAACTCTCCAAGCAGCAAGAATAAGGCTAAGACTATCTCAGTCACGCCCACAACCATGATCACAGAAACATCAAAAGATGGAAAAAATATATATATAAAAAAAAAAAAAAAAAAAATTATGACTCGAGATTCTTTCTTTTTTTTTCTTAGTCCTGAAATTTTGTTCTTTCTTCAAAGGGTATCAGGTAAACATTAGATAGGGATTTTTTTTCTTTTAATTACAGAATTTGTAAAGGGCGTTGGTCACCGTCAGCTGCACCACCACTTCAACAGTTCGCCATCGCCGTTACCGTCATCTATTCCACCCGATCCAAAACACACAAGTAGCCTTTCAAACGCTCGAGTGATTGTCCTAATAACGTGCCGATTGATGAACCCAAAACAAGCATTGACCGGATTCCTCCACTCGCCGGATAATCTGATCCAAATCCTCTGGAAAAAGTGACTGCCGGAGGAGTCCGGCGAAGTTGCCATGGGCTGCAAGTACGCCCAGGCCGCCTGTTTAACTAGCCGGTTCCTGATGGAGATCTCGTAACCGGACTGTGTGCCAACGCCGGTTGGAGACTGGATCCCGAGTCCCGGAGACGAAGGTAACAGGTCTTTTAGGGACGTGTACGACATGGATGGGATTGAGACGAGTTCGAAATCAACGTTAGAGAAGGATGAAGATCTCTCGCCATTGGTTGTGGTGTGGAAGCTTGAACTTTGATGGTTCATAGGGAGATCAAGCTTTCTGGGTATGGTGGAAGCAATCGAGTTTCTCCGTCTAAGACCCGACGAACGAGCTTCTTCTGATTTCTTCGGCTCCATGAGAACAGTAAAAAGAAGGTTTGTGGGATTTAGAAACAAAAGAAAAAAGTAAACCTTTTGTACGAATCATTTAAGAAATTTAAATTCAATTCTTTCTCAATCCCAATTCTATCTCTGTATGATGTGTCAAACAAAGCCTAATAGGAATTTGTTTTCTCTGGCCTTTGGAATTTGTCTTTTAGGGATGACAATGGTAAGAGTCAAATGGGCAAAAACCGCTTCACTCCTAATCAGGGCAAATGGGCAAAAACCGCTTCACTCCTAATCAGGGCAAATTTATGGTGGTCAAATGTAAATTTTTAAAATTTAAGAGTTTTTTTAAAAAAATTAAAAAAGTAGTGCTACTTTTTGCAAACGATTTAATAACAAGTGATATTTTTTGTGTTTGGACAGAAATGCCCTTTAATACAATTCCTTGATCTTTGATGAATGCGCTTGTATCCCATGATGAACGCGATTGTATCTCTGACGAATGCGCTTGTATCCTTGATTTGTGCTCTTCTAATACGCTTGTATCCCTGATGAATACACTTGTATTCTTGATTTGTGAGCCTGTATCCTTGATGAATGCACTTGTATCCCATGATGAATGTGTTTAGAAGCCAAAAAATCAAGGATACAAACACATTCATTAAGGATACAAGCGCACAAATCGGGAATACAAGTGCATTCATCGAGAATACAAGTGTATTCATCAAGGATACAAGCGCATTAGAAGCACACAAATCAAAGATACAAGCGTATTCATCATCTTTGCACATTTTAAAAGGCATTTTCGTCCAAACACAAAAAACATCACTTGTTATTAAATCGTTTGCAAAAGGTATCACTACTTTTTTAATTTTTCAAAAACGCCCCTAAATTTTAAAAATTTACATTTGAGACCACCAAACCAAAAATTTGCCCCTAATCAATTGATTTGATAAGGTATAAATTGGATCTGGATCCGGTCCAGCCTGATCCAAATCCACCTCATTAATATGTGTTGATCATATATTTTATATACAAAAACATGTTTATTTATTTTCAACATATATCACTGGGTCTTCCTCTTTTGTGTGTGGGCAATTCAATTATTGACAATATAGCATCACTGTCATATTTTATTTTGTATTATTATTTGGTTACAAGGACTTGTTTGGACTGATTGATGAGAGGAGCATATACTTTTGATTCTTGACTTTTTATTTTCCAAATGGGCACGTTGCATACACATGTTAATTTATAAAGACTTGTTTGAAAGGAAAACGACACAAAGCACTTAATAAGGTATCTGTATGATGAATCAGAATACGACCGTAGATCAGGATCATAGGGGGCCCACTAATAACTGTGCAGAATCTTCGAGGTGACGACCTCGAACGAAGAGAGGTCGTCCACCACTAGTTTGTTGAGTTTTGCTTTGATATATGCTTTGTCAATTTTGAATGGAATAAAGTGAAGGATTTCTTTGGTTGTTTTCTTGCTTTCGACTTCATAAACGCATTCATGATGAGTATACGACCCCATTAGAATTAGATGAGTAGAGAAAAAGCGGCCGATAGAGTGTGTACATAGTTTGAAATTTCGGTTTCGGATAAGGTATCCGAAATACGAAATTCACTTC
Source organism: Pachysandra terminalis (assembly GCA_031762675.1). Classification (NCBI taxonomy): domain Eukaryota; kingdom Viridiplantae; phylum Streptophyta; class Magnoliopsida; order Buxales; family Buxaceae; genus Pachysandra; species Pachysandra terminalis. The sequence goes on along the minus strand of JAUPMG010021074.1, from coordinate 302 downwards.
TTTCGCCGGAAATATTTTGGTCAAAAAGTGACTGAAATTTTGGCGAAATAAATTTATTTTGTTTAACTTTGGTCAAATTTATTTAATTTAAAAAAATAGTTAAAAAATGCATTTAAACTCTATAAATTGTCAAATTTTCATTCTTTTCACAAAAAAAAAATTTATTTTTCACCAAAATCTTTGGGAGAAATAATTTCTAGAATCATGTTTAAAGTAAAAAAAATTAATAAAAAAATGCATTTAAACTCTATATTAAATACTTGACATTTCCGAAATTAAAAACTATGATTACTACTTAGTAG